>JACXGM010026347.1:0-14915 GCA_016801145.1 Umbra pygmaea
GCAATATACACCAAAACCATTTTTTGAACCAGGCTATAAACATGTTTATTTCAGCTGTAAAGTTGGGCATTTTGCCATAGAGGTCTATTGAAATTGCTCCTTTCTGCAGCCAGCCTCAAGTGGCCATTCGATGAATTGCATTTTTTTTTACTTCCTTGTTGGCTTCATTTGTCAGCCTCGGAGTTTGCCCCTTGGTATGGACATGTTTACTGGTACAGAACTGTAGCTACATGACTCAAGAACTACGGCAGCTAGCGAGGACCTTGAAGAACTTGTACCTTTCGAGCAAAAAGTGAGCTACTTCGGCATCTGTACACATAGACCTCTCCTCCTTCAGGTCCCTCCATTTGAAAAAAGCGTATCCGATATTGACCCTGTTTCTAGATTTATCCTTTAATTTCCTCCACTCGATATTTCGGTCGGGCTTATTTACAATATTTACATTAGGACTATATATTATGTTTTTACCGTCCATGATTGGTAGCAAAGCCACAACTACACATTTCTACTAATGTATTTCGTTTAGCCATATATGAACCTCTGTCTCCCACCATGATTGTTGTGATATGACGCTCAAAGAAGCATATGATGGCTCAATGGGGTCAGCTCTCATTCTAATGATATGCTTTATCTGGTTGTTGACAACCAACGTAAAAGCTGCATTACTGCCACCTACCGTGTTGGAGTGTAGGCCAGAGCTAGCTAACATCTCTGCAAGCCAGTAAGCCCGTAACAGACAGCAATCATAATAAAAACATGTACAGACAATAGCAAACATCCTGAGGGCAAAATAACAAGAAATACAAACATTAAACTGAGTTTATCACAAAGATACTTACAAGTGCAACAGCAACAACGCCAGGTCAGCATCGGATTTGCAGCCTTCTTTTTGTCTAAGTTCTCGCCATTCTGACAACGCAGCGCCTATATTTATTTTGTTCTGATTCCTCACTCGGTCAGTCTGCCGTTTCCTCTTTCTCTGTTCCTCCGTCAATGCTAACCTAACTTTCTTCTTCTTTTTTGCCGGCTCAGCCATGACGATAATGGGAAAAATCCATCGATACCTTGTTCTTATATAAGCGTGTGTGCAGTGGTGCCGTAAAGCTACTCGTTACACTGCGAGACCCAATATCACGAGACCTAATATCACGCGATACTTCCTGAAGCTGAGGACGGCGATCGCCGGCTCTTCTTCTTCTTCTTCTTCTTCTTCTTCTTCTTCTTCTTCTTCTTCTTCTTCTTCGTCTACTTCGTCTACTTCTTCTTCTTCTGTGGAGTACTGGCGGATCGCAACCAACTGATATGGAGCATACACCGCCACCTACCGTATCGGAGTGTGAGGCCGGTCACGGCCACCCACCCCTATACCCACACCCGTATCCTTGAGAAAGTGCAACAACCCCTTCACCACCACCCCACCACCACCATAAACAAAGAAATCTCATCTGGACCAATTTGACAAGGTGGAAGAGAGAACTGTACAAGGACAACACCGACAAACATCCAGCAGAGGGTGCTGTAGAAGGACACTGGATACCTGCCTCCCTGAGCAGGGGAAAAAAGATAGCAGGTTCTTATCTGATGGACAAAACCAACAGTTTTTACACAAGTCCACCGGGACTCTTCCTGTTGGAAGAACACCAGCCTACAGAGAATTTATCATCATGTTAAGTGAGCTAGGCTCCTCCTAGCAAACACCAAAATGAAGTTTGGATGGTCATTAAGAAATGAATCCTCAGAGGAAGAGGTTCTGAGACTGTTTAACATTACACAAGTAAAAGCAGGCTACTATTATCATTACAAAAACCATTGCAAGTCAAAAGTTGAAAACATTAAAACTATTATTGGCCATGTTGAATGTTGAAGCAATGCAATAAATGTTTTGAGTTATTATCAACAGTATTATCAATAAGGATGTATTACGGGATTAAAAGTATAATGATGTTTTTGGAGAATACTACGATTAATCTGAAAAGGTTACAATGGTGATTGGTTATTAGAAACAGTCAATATAGAATAGAGTTTGGTTTTGTTTATGCTATTGATATTTCTTATCTTTTATTATATTTTGTTTTTATTATTTAGTAGGATGTAAAAATGTGTGGGAATTATAGTAAATGCATTTTTTGGTTAACAGTCTGTTAGGTGGATTTTAATTGGGGAGGACGGGCTCGTATTTCGCTCGAAACCGGAGTGAATGGAATGGTGCGCAACGCACAAAACCCAGTGTGGAAAACAAAAAACACTGGGTTTTGTGTGTTGCAAACCATTCCATTCACTCCGGTCCCGAGCGTAATACGAGCCCGTCCTCCCCAATTAAGATCCACCGACCCCGGCTTAGAGATGGGTATTTTAGAGAACAGCATTATACGGTGTGAAGGCTGTTAATTTGAATATGAATGGTTTTATTTAGTTTTGGGGTTTGTTGCATTAAAGTGAATGAATGGAATGTTTTAAATGCATAAGCATGAGGCAATTCGTCTTGGAAGAACCCCCACTGGGAATGATCAAAATGTTTATTGGGGCAGTAAAATCATTTGGAAAGGAGGGGCCCAGTTTGGGCAGAAGTGAGCCGGTTGTCATTACTATTTTAGCTTGTTAATTTTTTTGGAATGCAACAACGGATACTTTTTTACTTAGGATTTAACAGACCAGAGAATAATTTGTTTTGGTAAGTGAAAAGGCATTTATTATTCTCAAAATTTGAATGGTTGGTGAAAGTGTTTGCAATTGAAACTTATGACTATTTTTAGTTATTCCAAAACCTAAAGCATAGATACTTGGTGATGAAAGATTCTGGATGGCCAATAAGCTTTGTGGGATCCAAACGAGGATTATCCATCTGAGCCCCGGTCCTAAAAGAATTACTAACTCACTGAGATTCTACGCTTTCTAATAAAATAAGAACCTTAAGATGATTTGCCTTCACCAGTTATTCTAATTTTTATAAGTAGCGTTCTTGACTGAGATGGATTGATGTAAATAAATTAGAAATTATTATTAAAGACGGTCATTCAAGTGGTTGGTAATAGAAATCTTGGTAATAGAGACATTTTTTAGTAACAACAGGATTCTCCCGTGTATTCTTGAAATTGTAGAGTTGTTTATCTTCTCTATTAGTAAGGAATCAGGAGGTATTCGTTTTGGATTATGGGCTTTTTGATTTGCTGTTACCAACTATACGATATTGGTTCACTTTGAAGTGATTATATCAACATCCGTCTCTAGCCAAGAATTTTCAACATCTGTTAATATCAACTAGTCATGTTTTGAATAATGCATTCATTCAATTGATAGTACATCCCTGAAATTCCTAGTATTTTTGGAAAAGCAAATGGTTTCATTTTTGGTGTTGTTCTGTTTTTCAGTCAAGGCCTGTAGCTTAAACCGGTTTAAACTAGTTTGCTGGTTAAGAATCTGGGCCTGGATAGACAAGAGAGGTCCTTACTTTACGTCAGGTAATTAAGGAATATTTTTGATATAATCTGCGACTGCCTTAGTTCGGTTCCAGGGGTTCAGCCTAAACTGTTCTGAAAGTTATATTGATTCACTATAGTGTTAGGTTGTAGATGTGGATTATTGTTCTAGCATTGGGATATGTTTACAAATGCGTGAAGAATTAAAGTCCAAGTTGTGGCTATTGTAGTGATGCATTGGGATCATGAATGTGGTTTATTGGGAATTATATGTTGAATCATTATTGAGAATGTGGTGACAACTATAATTTTCTATATGTTTTAATAAAATGTAGGATTTCTTGTGTATTATATTCTGATTTTAAGTGTGTTTCTATAAAAGGCCACAGAGCATTAATTAATTACACTTGCGAGTGTCAAGAAGCTAATGATTTCTGTCTGATCAATAGTTAATAAATATAAGACCCAAATTCAAATAACCACAGCCAGTCAGCTGTGTATTTGTTTTTTGACCACAAATTATTAGACAGAGCCACGGCTACAATTTGTCGTTCTCTGTATCGTTGTCAATAATTATATGTATTATTCAATCAAAGAAATAAGGTAATACACAATGGTGTTAGATTTATTGATTATTAAAAAGTCTCTACCAATAAAGGATTTATACGCTGAGCTAGTAGGGAGGGAGCGAGAGGTTGTGGGCACTTTACTTTTCTTCCAAAACTTCAAAAACACAGATTGACGTGTGGAAGAGGGTTCTGTGTGTGAGACTACTTGTTCTGGAGAATGCAGGGGCAGGTATAGGGTGCTGAGGACATCTAGTGGCTGAATTCTGTAACAACATCCCAGGGTAGTTTTAATAAACTGCAGTCATTTAATGATCTGACTATATCTGGTTAATTACAGGGTTGATCAATAAATAGAGATCCATATCAGACCTGTCCGTGACACCAGGTCAACACAATTCTCACTACACTCACTAGTAACCATTCCTATCATAACTCCTTAGCACATTTGCCTTGGAGGAAAAAGGGAATATATTCATTATTACTATTTTTCATAAGAATATATTAATAATATTACTCTTGTCATGAATCTTCCCACTACAACAGCAACAAAGTCGGCTGTGGGCACAAACCCATCGTCGCTGGACCAGACAGGACTGGTTTAAGTGCTTTTCTCTGACAATTTACAGATTTGTCTCACCAGGGGTGATAGTCTGACTTATAGCATCAAAGGAATAAGAGTAACACCGAGGCCTGTACTATTGAGCGGGAGGGAGCTTGGAGGTTGGGGGTCTGTCATGGTCTGGGGTGGTGTGTCACAGCATCATCAGACTGAGCTTGTTGTCATTGGAACAAAAATATCAACATTGTGCGTTGCAGAGAAGACATCTTCATCCCTCATGTGCTACCCTTCCGGCAGACTCATCCTGACATGACCCTCCAGCATGACAATGCCACCAGCCATACCTCTTGTTCTGTGTGTTATTTCCTCCAAGACAGAAATGTCAGTGTTCTGCCATGGCCAGCGAAGAGCCCGGATCACAATCCCATTGAGCACGTCTGGGACCTGTTGGATCTGAAGGTAGGGGCTAGGGCCATTCCCCCCAGATATGTCGGGAACTTGCAGGTGCCTTGGTGGAAGAGTGGGGTAACATCTCACAGGTGCCTTGGTGGAGGAGTGGGGTAACATCTCACAGCAAGAATAGGGAAATCTGGTGCAGTCCATGAGTAGATCCACTGCAGTACTTAATGCAACTGGCCACTGACTGTAGCTATTGATTTTGACCCCCCCTTTGTTCAGGGACACATTAAGTTGTTGAATCTTTTTCTGTTCATACAAATATTTACACATTCACATTGCTAAAAAATTAAAGCAGTTAAAAGTGAAAGGATGTTTCTTTTTTTGCTGAGTTTATGAACTCATTAGGCATTTGAGTAAATTATTTTATGGAGAACATCATTCATTATCGTCCCTCATGCTGATCTCTTGCATTGTAAACGAACCTCTGAGTGTTTATACTTCAGTAGTGTGTCATATTTAGAGGTACAAATACAAAAGAAAATAATGTAAATATTGCTGTTGTTTATTAGCATATCCACAAGTAAAATAGACAATAGTGTAAGTTAAAACAAAGTTAAATCTTGAATTTAACTTAAAAATGTTCATTAGCAATCTCTAAATTGAAGTCAAAATGGAATATGAAATTATGAAGTGAAATTATTAAGTGCAATTATTAAAAACAAAAGAGGGAAAGAAAGGATTGACAGTTAGCTATGATTATCCTAGTACAGTAGGATTTTATAGAGTGAGTGTATACAGTAGCATCAGTTATTATAGCCTGTTGTACAGTAGTCACATCCTGGACACATTTTCATGTTCACATCCCATATTTAGTTATAATATCCTTAGCATGTGAGATGTAGGCTGTCATTGCATCCTCCTTGGACATGCCTATTAAATAAGAATGTAAATGTGATATTGTTACATACAGTACACGCACACAGCTTTTCCCATCACCACTCTATACAGTTCATACTATTAAAGCTGCACTATGGAACGTTCCATTCATTTAACTTATATTTGTAAAATAATTTTTATATATATGTTTTTACTGAACACAGGAATAATATAGGGACAATAGAATAAATCTCCAAAAATACACTTTGGGGCGGTTTCTCGGACACAGATTAAGCCTAGTCCTGGACTAAATAATCAAGTTAAGACTAGTATAATAATTACAATTATTATTTTGTCCATAATATTCATTTTTTGCAAGTTTGATATTGTGAAATGTTGCTATTCTACTTTTGTCTTTATTTCTCAAGTTGATTTATTCAACCCCTGGATCCAATATGCAAATTCCTAAAGTTTACTACTCTTAAAACATAGTTTTTTGATTTTTTTCAACAAAAAAAAGTTTCATAGTGCAGTTTTAAATAAAACAAATAATGAATCGTAACTGCAACCTTGAATGTCTATCATCGTTAGATATACTGATGGATGCAAAATGTTAATCACTTGATCAGAACATTCTAAAGCCTGAAAAATGTTTGGAGGACAGAAGAGGACAGAAGACTTATGTTGAGGGGATTCTACCTGTTCTAGAGTTCCAGGCCTCCCACTTGGCTTTTGCCTTCATGTCCAATGAACCTGGTTTATCTGGAGATGAAAAGAGGACAAAGTTGAGAATGTCAGTAAGGACAGGTAATAATGAACCAACAACAGAACTTTGAACTAGGCCAGCTTTAAGGTTAGTCTTATCAGAGGGCCCTAGAAAGGGGGGATGTTAAGTCCTTGTGGTACAGTTGGGTATGTACAGCTCTGGAAAAAATTAAGAGACCATGAATCATAATCAATGTTTCTGGTTTTACCATTGATAGGTATGTGTTTGGGTAAGATAAAAAATAACAATATATATTTTATTCCACAATTTACTGACAATGTTTCTCACAAATTAAAAAATATTCTGCAATGAGCCTTTATTTGCAGAAAATGACAACCTCAAGTAATGCAAAGACAAGTTCAAATTCATTTTTAAACAACACAATACTAATGGATTAACAGTTCTGAAATCAATATTTGGTGGAATAATAATAATAATATTATTTGTATTTATATTAATGATTAGCTTTCCTGCGTCTTGGCATGCTCTCCACCAGTCTTTCACGTTGATGTTGGGTGACTTTATGCCTCTCCTGGTGCAAAAGCGGCTCCCTTTTGTTTGGTGGCTTGTGAGCATCCATCTACCTCTTGATCACATTCCAGAGGTTTACAAATGGGGCTGACTAAAGAAACATTTGCAGTGGCCTCTTAATTTATTCCAGAGCTGTATGCAACCCCATTCTTGGTTGTTAGCTGGGGAATGCACTATTCTCCGGTGTGAATGTGACCAACAGCTTCTGGTCAAGTGATCACTGTAATAAGAAGTAGAACGGCTTGGTAAGATCTAAGACTAAATAATACATACCAATGTTTATGTTACCAACGCTGGCCTGCTTATACAGACCATAGAGGGCCAGCAGCTCCTGGTCTGATGGTCTGGTCTTCACTTTCTTAACATCAGCTGCTACTTGGTCAAACTCTGCCTGCACAGAGAGATACGGAGATAAAGACAGGAAGGGTATGGAGGGGTAGATATATATATGACTATTAAAAGGGAGTGACCAGTCACATGATCAACAATTAGAAATGTCTTCAGGGGTCCATGTGGCGTAGCGGGCTAAGTCACTGCATTGCAGGACAGTCTACGTCACGATGGTCATGGGTTCGAGCTTGACCACGGGTTCTCTGACTTTCTCCGGGCCTCCTGCACAAGGCAGTGCAAATTGGCATTGTGCAGCCCGGGATTTGGGTTAGATAAGTCAGACGTTGCTCTCCAGTGACCGCTTGTGATCACTTCTACACATCTAAACCTCATTTTTAGTCTGATTGTAAATTGGTGGGGATATGTTTGAGACAAGGTGATATCACCTTTTGAAAACAGTGTGTTTTAGAGAAGTGGTTCCGAAACCTCTCCTCTGGGACTTCCAGACAGGCCATGTTTTTATTTTCACCCTGAAACGACCCAACTGGTTCAGTTAGTCAACTACAGTATACATTACACCTTTGACTAATTGAATCAGGTGTGCCATTTAAGGGTTAAAAAAAATAATGGCCTGGCTGGGGGTCCCCGAGGAGAGGTTTGGGAACCACTGTTTTAGAGGAGCTTGACAATTTCAATGGGGGTGACCATGTGACTGAGATTTGGAAAAACAATACAGCACAGAAACTGATGAATGGTAACGTGTCTACAGCAAAGCAGTGAATTACGGCCCGCTATTTGGCAGCCAAACAATGAGTCCTTTTATTCTGAGCTTTGAAATATCTTTATACCCGGCGTGACCAAAAGGGACACTGGGAACATTCATTGAATCATAAAAGGTAAATGATTCAATGAATTTATGTTCTACAAAGACTAGACATAGCACAAACAACTGAAAAACCACAACAACATTTTTTATGGGGATTATGAGGATGTGTGGTATATGAAAGCTGTTCTCCCAACTCTGATTGAGCTCGAGGAATCTCTAAGACACATTTTTTTTTTTTTTAGAGTTTGATAGCTGCTGATTTTCCATCTTATTTTTGAGGTAAGAGTACAGCAATTTATGCATTAATGCCAAACATCAACCAGTGTCTCGACAGTCTGGAAACCAAGGAGTCCCAGCCAACCTGAGTGTACAACAGACAATGATGAATGTGAAAGTTCACACACGTATTATTTACAATATCCCTAAACAAATTGCACATAATGTTAAGGGACAAAGCTCATAATTGCAATATTCGTGGTTTCTAAATCCTAAACATTGCATACACCTTTTTTTATTACACGAGTTATTATTATAAGCATTATTATTATTATTATTCATGTAAATTAGTTGGCAAAAATGTACAAAGTATAGCATCCCTGCAAGAAGCTTGCTAAAGCTAAATATAAGTAGTCCGCTACATGAATTGTTTAACTACATTGGGCTACACTCTATTGTCGGTCTTGAAGCATGACACTGCATGCTGCACCGAATATTGCTGACACCAGCTCCACCCAATCCACTGCAGCGTTCTTGTGCACAATTTTGCAATATAGCTCTACGTTTAATATGCATTTAAAACAATACAAGGTGCAGAATCAGGTGATCGAGAGAATGGTAAACGCTGGACTCCCTAACGGTCCGCGTTATGTAGTACTGTAGCTATAGCCAACCTCAGCCGTCGACCAATACGATGTCTAAAAGCCTACACCCGTATAACATAGAGAGTGATATAAGCACAAGACGCGAACAGAAATTGTGTGAGAAAAGTGAGAAAACATTACCTGATGAGACATGTTGTTCAGGAAAGCGTGTCTTCGCTGTGAATATTCCACTCTATAATGCAGTTACTGTACAAACCGAGAGCTGAGTCATAGTAAATATCCTCCAAGGCTCACGAGTAGGGACGGAGTGGGGTGGATAGTGACAGCTGATTGGCTAACCAAACACAGACACTCATCCCTACAAGAAAAGGACGCTCTTATAAAATCATATAATAAAATGTTGAACTGAAAAATGTATTTCATATCAATAACCCTAATTGTAAATCTGGCAATACACAAATAGATTTTTTTATCTCTGTCTCCTATATATATATATGTATATTTTGCATCATTCCGACATTCTCTTGCTGTGAACAGATGTGGGATGCTGTAGGGTGCTCACATGGTTCGTCCAACCACATGTCGCTGAGCCGAATGATCTTAGGCTACACACTGCTCACCCAACACAGAAGCCTTTATTCAGCTCACGCGTGGGAAGATTACACTCACCAACTTTATTAACGCGAGATTGAATTTACAGGCACCTGACCTGCTGATTTGCAGAAGGAATCGCTGGAGATCGACGTGGCAAGGTAGATGATATCTATAGCAAATCCCAATTTGACCTCCCTTGAGCTGGGTGTTCTGGGCAAAGTCAGAAGCCAAACCACTGATGACCATGGCAAACTTGTCCTGCAAAGCAACAATATAGCCCACTTCGACGTGCGGATCCTCCCAGTCCATATTTTTTTATCTGATTGTCTCTCTTTGAGTTGATGGCTGTGGGACAATACCCTCGTCATGAGCAGAATTGCTTCAAATAAGGTCTTCAGTTTCAGACACTTCCTCCTCTTCATCACTTTCCTGATCAAGGATGTGTTCCAGAGCATCCTGCGCTGTCATTAATCTGCTCATACTGCTCATCTCTTCAACCTCTGAGAGTACAGATGTATAACCTTAGTAGGACTACATGTCCATCCTCCCTGAGTGTTTGCAGTGTTTTCCTGTGGGAATACAAAGGTCCCATTTTATGATATGATAGAAAGTTTGCCAGAACGGGATAAAGCAATGAAATTGTGTCTCATATTTGAAATGAAAACAAATAATTTTCAGTCTACATTTCACATTACCAGTATTCGTTTATGCACATCAGATTATTAGTAACATTATCTGTAAATAACAAACCAAAGTTTATCAGTATGCACTTTCTTAACTCTCACATTGACAGTTTTTTATATGTGTGGCAGCCTTTAATATGGTGAAATTGACTTTCTGAATACAAACTCTCCTGAATACAAATCTGTTTGAATCACTCAGATATCTTTATCACAACTAAAGTTACATCATTTTAAAGTTGACATGAGTAAAAAAGTGATAAGGGAGAATTCAAAGATTTAATTCTGTTTCATTGTAATTCTATTGTGATATATGAGGGAAACACCAACACTCAACTTGACTGTTTCAAACAGATGGTCAATCTATTAACTATTTTTAAACATTACCTGTAGATATTGGTTGCAAAAAAACTACTAGAAAAAATTATTACACTATACACTATATAATAATTTAAATTGAAAAAGTCAATGGGATTACCAACAGTTAACAAAACATATATTAAAAACCCAAAGAAAGATGATAAAATAGCTGATCCTGTAACTAGCTAGCCAACTGTTTCTGTTTACCAAGCATTAAAATGTCACATCATACCATAGACCTGGACCAAACACACACACCTTCTGGGTTAGGTTAGTAGGTTCAGCAATTTTGTAGTTCAGCAATTTGGCACAGTTGTGTGCTATCTTAAAGTGAGGGAAAAAATATTTGATCCCCTGCTGATTTTGTACGTTTACCCACTGACAAAAATCTATCAGTATAATGGTAGGTTTATTTGAACAGTGAGAGACAAAACAACAACAAAGAAAATGCATTAAAAAAAATTATAAATTGATTTGCATTACAATGAGTGAAAAAAGTTTTTGACCCCTTTGCAAAATATAACTTTTTGGCAATCAGAGAGTTCAGACATTTCTTGTAGTTGGCCACCAGGTTTGCACACATCTCAGGAGGGATTTTGTCCCACTGCTCTTTGAAGATCCTCTCCAAGTCATCAAGGTTTTGAGGGTTGACGTTTGGCAACTCAAACCTTCAGCTTCCTCCACAGATTTTCTATGGGATTAAGGTATGGAGAATGGCTAGTCCACTCCAAGACCTTAATGTGCTTCTCATTGAGCCAGTTCTTCATTGCTTTGGCTTTGTGTTTTGGGTCATTGTCATGCTGGAATACCCATCCACAACCCCTTGTCAATGCCCTGGCTGAGAGAAGGATGTTCTCACTCAAGATTTGACGGTACATGGCCCCGTCAATCGTCCCTTTGATGCTGTGAAGTTGTCCTGTCCCCTTAGCAGAAAAACACCCCCAAAGCATAATGTTTCCACCTCCATGTTTGATGATGGGGATGGTGTTCTTAGGCAGCATTCCTCCTCCTCCAAACACAGCGAGTTGAGTTGATGCCAAATAGCTAAATTCCATATCTATCCAATGTGGACTTTGCTGGCACTGTCAATTGATTCATAATAGAGCACTTGTGTAGTAATCCATTAATTAAGGTAAATTAGCTATTGGCAACGTTGACTATATTAATGACAACTAAACTGTCAACAAGCTGCTATTTTGCTATCTAGTAAGGCTTTTATTGTTGCTTAACTGAATTTGAAGTTCAAGTTCAACTAGCCTCTCACTTCAAAAAAAGACAGAACAAGTTACAGGATATATATTACTGCTTAAAATCTAACCCTATCTGACATTTCTGTAATTATGTTTTTATATTTTTATCTTCTTGGATTTCTTGCCAGCTACAACTAATAAGCACAGGGCAGCATGGGCAGAACAGTCTTTTAAAAATGGGATTGTACCTTGCTGTGGTGTATATGGAAAGGACATTTTTTTGTTCATAATCCTATTGTGAATGTAAATGTCAGTTTAACTACTAAGCTATATTAATAACTTCTTAGCAAGTTAAGTTTAAAATGGCCTGACTTCATTGATCGGTTGTTTGGGTCTGCTGCAGCAGAATCAACATGGCTTGAAAATCTTGCTAACAACATCCCTCAAAACCCATTGAATTTAACTGTATTCCATAAGTAATCTTATATTTATTTGTACATTACAATAAAGTTTAGGGTGTAAACTATACAAAACATTAAAATCCGAAAATATCCGAAAGCTTTTCGCAGACCGCCTCACATATACTAAAACAGCAAAATAGAAATCCTGAAATGAATTTGTGGCTTTTCATTTTGGAGTGCCACCCCAAGATTTTCAGTGGCTCCATCTGGCCAAAATTATGAAAATGTTCTGGGGGCACCCCAGCTAGCATGAGGGGGTTCTACATGTAAAACAAATGTATTTTGTTGCTTTTGTTTAGACACTGTTTGTAATTTATTGCGGAGGGGTCTGGTCAAACTTTGGGTATCAACAAACAGCAATGCACCCCCCTTCACAATACATAAAAAATTTTCAGCTGACCCTCCACTAAACCCATTTAAGTATTCTGAAACTAAATAAAGTCTATATTTGTTCTTTTTTTGGACTATTCCAAAAATAAACTTGTCTTTCCCACCTGACTAGCGATGCATCAATAAATATAAAAAAGGGGGACCAAAAGTAAAAAGTAAACCTCAACATGGCCTCATGAGTAGAGCTACCCTCTAATAATGACTACTTTTTAGACTTTGTAATGTCACATTTTTCAACATTTGCGTTGTTTTATTTTTGAATTATCGATGATTGTCTCATCCAGTTGTTTTGAGGAGACACTGCCTCCATTGCCGGCCTACATTCACATAATAGCTTTGATTATTATGGAAAAGGTTCAAAATTATGCTTGGCTTATTTTATCCTGCCATCGAGCCACAGAATGCCCATATGGCTCGCGAGCATTTAGTACAGCTATGCTCACGAGCCTAGAGGTTCCCAACCGCTGATGTAAGCAGACAGTTTGGTCACATTATGAATATGGAAATACCGATGTAAATATATTGTATTTCATTTTTACAATGAGCAGAATAATTACGTACAACAAAAAGAAAAAAATAGACACGGCAGTGTCAGAAGCCACCCATAGCAACGGGTCATGGCAATGGCACTGACAGGTAAGAAATGAACGTGAATTTTTTTACTTTTGAGTACATTGTTACTGTTTTGTACAAGTTTTCATATTAATTATAATTCAAATACTGTTTTAAGGCTTACACTCAAAATAAAACAACACATTCAAATGTATCTTCAATAAAGGAATTAATTGAGATGGGCACAAAAATGACAGAATTTCCTCCCGTTTGTCGTGCCCCACTTGGCATGGCTATTCCCCACCAGTGGGGCGCGCCCCATAGTTTGAGTAACGCTGCTCTAAGCACTGAGCTATTTCCTGACATGAAAGCTACTGCATATGATTATAAGCAGGTGTCATTTAGTTAGCCACCTAGCAATAAATGTGAATCATTTAACTAATTAGCTATACTGACCCTAAAGTATATTGTTAGTATTTTATTGTCTGCTGTCTAATGGTATGCACACATATTGTTCATAATGTTGTGGTGCAACAAAAAATAATAATAAAAGTATAAAGTACATATAGGATTTTGGCTAAATGTAAGACTGTAAAAACATATTTAAAGGGGCAGTTCAAATGATCTTGAATGTTGCAGATAGACATGTAAAAAATAGAGCAGATATGATTCCTGTTTTACTTGTATAGGCATTTTTGTACTACACAATGTATTTCTGCCTGAAAGCTAGGCTGTGTTTGTGAACACAGTTCAGATTCTTCCATTAGATCTCCAGTATAAAGAGTAGCATAAACTAAGCAGGGAGAGATGGAATAACTTATATAGATAAAACCTGAAAAAACATTTTGAAGCCTCTTCTAAGAAAATCTGCCATCCCCTCTGCCTCCTGAAGAAAAACACATTTTGTTTGAATAAGG
This sequence comes from Umbra pygmaea, assembly GCA_016801145.1. Lineage (NCBI taxonomy): Eukaryota > Metazoa > Chordata > Actinopteri > Esociformes > Umbridae > Umbra > Umbra pygmaea. The sequence goes on from JACXGM010026347.1 coordinate 14,238, forward strand.
GTTGTACATTTCGTAGGAACATCAAGAGATTACTAATCGGAAGGATTTAGGTCACAGGTTCCACGGAGGGCCTAGTGTATGCTGGTTTTTGGTCTTTCCTTTCAATCAGAGCCCAATTAAGATCTAGACTGCCAGGTGAGGGGAGATCCTAACCAATTAGTGACCTAATCAATCAGTCAGGTACAAGGTAAAAGCAAAAATCTGCATACACTAGGCCCTATGTGGAACCGGTTTGACACCCCTGAAAATTTTAGGCATTCCGTGTCTCATGTCAACACTCCAGTCCAGTTGGTGGCGGTAATGCGTCTTTTATATTGGTTGCCAACCATATAAAATCGACAGATGAAGATGATTAACCACATTGGAAGGTAGGGGCTGGGGTGTTTGTCCCAGAGTATGGCATAAGGAAGGGGAAGAGGCTGACGGATAATGTGTCGGTGTATACTGCAGAAATGATGGCTGTGATATTAGGGCTGGGTTGGGTGGAGGAGGTGCGGCCGACTAGGGTGGTGGTGTGCACGGACTCGACATCAGTGTTGGCTAGCATAAAGTCGGGTAGGTCAGATAGGGGAGATTTGCTGGTGGAGCTGATGGTGCTGCTGTTGGGGCTGGAGAGGATGGGGGTGGCGGTGTGGTTTTGTTGGGTGCCAGCACATGTGGGGGTTGAGGGGAATGAAG
>JACXGM010026348.1:0-14936 GCA_016801145.1 Umbra pygmaea
CTACCTCATCCTTTTCTCTTATTATATAGGAAATGCTATATAATATTGACTACCTCATCCTTTTCTCTTATTATATAGGAAATGCTATATAATATTGACTACCTCATCCTTTTCTCTTATTATATAGGAAATGCTATATAATATTGACTACCTCATCCTTTTCTCTTATTATATAGGAAATGCTATATAATATTGACTAACTCATCCTTTTCTCTTATTATATAGGAAATGCTATATAATATTGACTAACTCATCCTTTTCTCTTATTATATAGGAAATGCAAGAAAATGTAAAAAAGTGCAAGAACTTCCTGGCCACACTTATCAAGTTGGCGTCTCACAACTCACCATCTCCAGACACATCCAAGAACGTCAAGGCCCTGGTTCAGGATCTTCTGGTAAGTCGAAGTGACAGTTTTTAGAGTCAGGTCACCTAGTTTTATTGTCAGCAAGAAAGTATGAAGAGTATAGAATGCACCGTCACGTGTTCTTTTCATGTTAAACATCGCACGTGTTATTCATGTCAACATTTCTTTGCCTTGTGTTTTTCACTGTGACCAGGATGCTAAGATTGAGCCTGAGGAGTTCACCACACGTCTTCAGGCAGAGCTAAAATCTTCCCCTCAGCCGTACCTCATTCCCTTCCTCAAGGTCTCTTTTTCACCTTAATTTTGTCGGAGCTTAAACATTTGCAATGCAATTGAAACGCAAATAGCAATATAGTAGTGTTAAAAAACAAAGGTTAAAGAGCACCGTCTAAGATGACGCTCTTTGCTTGTCAATGTCAATTATAGTAAGTACCATCAATTGTTTGATGACATGTAACCCAGAAGTGTTTTCCACCGTTCAGAAAAGCCTCCCTGCTCTCCGGCTTTCGCTGCTCAACAACCAGCAGTCTCTGCTGGCGTCAACTTCAGCCTCTGCCCTGGCCGCCGCCACAGCTGCCGCAACCTCCACAATCAGGTCCCGTCTCCCCACCGTCAGCCCTGCCGCGGGCCTCGTCAGAACACCCACCACTACCCTGGTTGGTCCTTTTATTGCACTGTTACCTCTGTGTGTACGTTTTACGTCATTCCTTTTAATAGGTATCATTTTGTATTAAAAGTTTGAATTGCATTGTCTGGAGCCATGGCACAACATTGTCACCATACCGAACAATCGCGTTATGATTTGTGATGTTTGCTCGGCTCTGCGTTTTTTAGCTCCGCAGCTACCATGTGTTATATTGTTTATGTTCCACTCTGTAATAAGGCTTCTCTCTGCCCCCAGTCACAGGCTGTGAGGAGACCCGGGGTCCAAGGGGCCCAGATCCGCATGCCTATGGTTATTACCCCAACCATACGGCCACAAGGTACAGGCACTGCACCTCACCCCCTTCACTGTCTAGAGCGGGGGGAGCAAATACCCTTTGATCCGGCTTGCGAGGCGTTTTAAAAATGAATTAGTCTCTTCAATTTAACCTTGAGTTTCAAAGCATCATGTCTCCCTAGCTGTATGTGCTATAAATCTACTGTTGGAAATGGTATGTTCTGCAGCAAAAAAGAAGTGGTGGTTTTTCCATGTCTCAAACGGCCGCGTTTGACTCATTCATCTTGTATTCACTATAAGGCACTTCACTATAGGACAAAGTATGACCCTTTCAGAGGCCACAATATCAACATAGTACCAGGTGGACTTCAATTGAAGGGTTCACTTAAAAAATAAAGGATTTTTGGACTCAAATTACTTTCTATATTACTGTCGTCTTGATTCGCAGGTGTATGCGAGTAGAATAAATTATCTTCAAACCAACAGTGGTGATTAATTTCCGAGATGTCCAACAAGGAAATGGTGTTAGAAAAATAAACCTTTATTTTCTGTAGGCTAAAGACGTGATCGTGTGTGGGGCAGGGGTAATTTAATGATGTAACATTTCCTATTTCTTCACCTATAGCTGTACTATGTGGCCCTTCACTTGGTTTCAAAAACTCTGGCTCTCAAGCAAAAACACTGAGTAAAACTGCTGTTCCCCCACCTGACATACCTACTCAACGCCTGGATGATTATCCTGTATTTCATTGGTCAGAGTGTTGACCTCTTAACAACGACTAGGAGATACTGCTTCGGCCCCTCTGCTCACTGCTTTATTTACAGTGTTTTGATCCCAGCTGCATCTTCCAAAAACAACAAATACAAAAGCTCCACCAGCAGGCGGTGCCATAGGGCATTTTGTGAGAACACTTACCTAGTATGCTAGTTGATCCCATTGACATCCAGTAATTCCACTAATTCTAGTACTCAATTGTACAAATGATACATTACACATTTTTTTTCTTCAGCTGAATAGATAATTGTTTCTGTCCGCAAGTTCATCTGAATGTGGACGTAAATAACTACCCTCTTCTCACAACTGCATGCAGATCCTTCCAGATCATTGCACAGTTTTCTCACCATGGTATTGATCACCTTGTAATTGTATGTCTCGGCTATTGGTCGCCTAAGTTACAAGAGGACCCAATATTATTGCAGGCAGAATTCCGGTGGGCATTGGCGCCCAGGCCTCTGCCAATCAGAAGAAGCTGAATGAGCCTGGAGGCGGAACATTCAGGTACGTCATGTACTGGTGGGCAGGGGGAAATTATAGTCTCTTATGTGGGTATCTGACCCTTATCCCTGCCATTCTTAGTTAAATACTGAGATGTTTTCTGTGATGGATGGTAACTTATCGACCACAGGATGGCAGCATTTCACAGTCCATGATCTCTATGTAAATAGTTTAATATACAGTGGGTGCGGAAAGTATTTTTAGACCCCTTTTTAAATGTTCACTCTTTGTTTCATTGCAACCATTTGATAAAATCAGAAAGTTCATTTTATTTCTCATGAATGTACACTCAGCACCCTATCCTGACAGAAAAAAACTGAAATGTAGTAATTTTTGCAAATTTACTAAAAAAGAAAAACTGAAATATCACATGGTCATAAGTATTCAGATCCTTTGCCCAGTATTGAGTCTAATCTATCTATCTATCTATCTATCTATCTATCTATCTATCTATCTATCTATCTATCTATTTTATTGATTTTGAAATGGGCATGCATTAATTGATGGTTTAAGGCAACCTCCGAACCATAAACGTCTTTCTTTAATTAACCTGAAAATGTAGAAATGTGTTTTGACAATAATCTGCCAGCTTCTTACATTGTCAGGGATACTACAGGTTCTTCCTGCCTTCATTAGTGCCATATTATTTACTACATTTTTTCATTACATTTATTTTCAGAGTTTTATATTCTTCATTGTTTAGAGACAGTGGGGGAAGTTGGAGGAGAGTTTTTTCTGACAGAGCAGGATTCAAACCTCTGCAGCAGCACATGTGCACTGGAGGAAGCATCTTAATCCAGTGGACCAACCTAGTCTGCATGTTTGACATTGTTAAGCATTTTTAAAAGTTAGGATTTATGTCAGACCATTGGTTTACTAGATAATATATATAATTATTATAAATCTCACACAATTCTTGCCTCTTGCCAGGATGTAGATTTAAGAATATATCAGGTTAAGATTAAAATGGTCTTAAATGTATGAACATTATTGGATCTGTGTTTACTGAATGTCTTCAGAGATGATGATGATATCAACGACGTGGCATCCATGGCGGGCGTGAACTTGAATGAGGAGAACGCTCGAATCATGGCCACCAACTCTGAGCTGGTGGGCACCAAGATACGCTCCTGTAAAGACGAACCCTTCCTCCCCCCTGGACTTCTGCACAAACGCATCATGGAGACCGGTATGTCACACCTGTTACAGGGCTAATGAGAATTATTCTGCCAAATAATGTCCTGAACTAGCCACCACAATTTCACCTGTTTGAACCTCTTTAAATGGTGTAATTATAGCTACGTCTTTATTATAGCTGGGCAACAATGACTGACCACCTTGCTATACTACCCTATTAATGGCACTGGTTGAATGTCCCAATATATTACATCTTTAACTTGAGCCAATGCTGGTTGAATGTCCCAATATATTACATCTTTAACCTGAGCTACTGCTGGTTGAATGTCCCAATATATTACATCTTTAACCTGAGCCAATGCTGGTTGAATGTCCCAATATATTACATCTTTAACCTGAGCCAATGCTGGTTGAATGTCCCAATATATTACATCTTTAACCTGAGCTAATGTGTTTCTCTCCTGCCCAGCCAAGAGGTTTGGAGTGACAGAGATCCCGGCTGAAGCTGTAAACTACATCTCCCATGCTACCCAGGCCAGGCTGAGATCCATGGTCGAGAAAGTGTCCGTTATTGCGCAGCACCGCACTGACGGGGGGAAGGTAAGAATGGGCAAAATAGTTGCCTGGCAACTAGAGCTGGAGTGATTAACTGATGTGCATCAATCCACGGTTCAAAACCTTGCTGAAGATTTGAAGAGTTTAAATTGTTTCGGGGTATTTTTAAAATATTTTTAATGACAGTAGGAAGCAGAGACCGGGGCTCGAACCCCATTGCTGGAGCACGGGCAGTCCAGAACACTACACCAAACTTTGGCACCACAAATGTTTTATTTTTTATTCCTTCCTTTCTGTAGCCAATCAAACTAACCAGGTAAATGCATATGCATCTCCTGTCCCCTCTCTACCCCCAGGATGAGGAATGGTATGAGCCATCCACAGACGTCAGGGCTCAACTCCGCTTCTTTGAGCAGCTGGACAGGATGGAGAAACAGAGGAAGGATGAGCAGGAGAGAGAGGTCCTACTTAAGGCTGCCAAGGTACCCACAGAACGGTGCAGTGGTTCTTCATCTCCGAGGAGGACCACCAGACCATATTTGTTGAAGCCTTGACAGCTGACAAGCCTGTCTAAGGTCGTGGGGTCAGATGGCTCAGTGGTTTGGGAGTCAGGCGTCTAGTTCCCAATTCTAGTTCCCAATTTCCAATTGTGCCAAATGGCATTGTGTCCTTGAGCAAGGCACTTTTACCCTAAGGTGCTCCAGGGGGATGTCTCTGTATTCACTGTTAGTCACTCTGGATAAGTGTCCAATGGCTTAATTACCCCAATAGTACATTACCTCGAAAAACATTTAACTATATAAACTTTACATGGAATAGTTACTTCTCTGGATTGAAGTATTGAAATATCACTTTTATAAATTGGGTGTTTAACTTTTAATCTTAATTCCAGGTTGACACTCATGACATTGTCTATGCTCACACACCTCTCATTCTTCTCCTGATGTGTGTTATTTTTTTTACCTCTCTGACTATAGAGTCGTGCCAGACAAGAAGACCCAGAGCAGGCTCGTTTGAAGGCTAAAGCGAAGGAGGTAACCGTTTGATTTTCAAGTTTCCCCACCAGCCAAAAATAAGCGTGGTTTGTTCTTTTCCAGTCTACCTGCACTCTCCCGCTGGATGTCGTCTGCTCCGTATTCGGTCGAACTGAATTGCTTATGCTCTGGACTATTGTCCACTGAAGGAAGTAAATAAATGATGAATTCTGCCGGGCAGAGAAAGAAGCCAGCAGTACTTGGGCCCTGCAGGCCTGTAATGGGACAAGCTCACGGGGTGTGTGATGAGGCCTAACCTGGTTCTGCCTCCACCACTTCATCACACAGACAGGGACTGACTGGAGGCCACTATGGCTTGCAGACTTCCCCACCGCCCTGTGTGCTCACCATGCCTGAAGATGCAGTCAAATATGGGGGGGTGGGGGGGTGGGCTTGTATTTGTCCTGTTCTGTTGTCAGGCACACAAACACACACACACACTATCCTGCTTCAGACAGTTGGTCTTTGCTTCAGGGTCAGGTCACGTTTCATTGTTCCACTGTGTTTGTGTGTGCGTGCGTGCGTGTGCGCGCCATGTGCAACACTTCTGTTTTATTAGTCCTAATGAAGATGTCAGAAGTGCCTCTCTTGTCTTACTCAGAAGGGATGTTTTAGCATAACAATGTGTAGGACTGCTTTTTTTTCACCTTTTGTTTAACCAGGTAAGCCAATTAAGAATCAATTGTCATGTATTCTTTTAATGACAAATTAATATCAATTTGAAGACAAACGGTTACAAAGAAAATTCAAAACTACTATGTATGACGGAGTATGGAAAAAGTCAAAAGTTGGCCAATTGTTTTCTTTTTTTACCTTTTTGCAGCTTTTAAATTACTAAAACAGAACTGATGCTTTAGCTGTTCTCAATGACAGAAGGGTCTGTTTGTTTCCAATTCCAGATGCAGCAAGCAGAGCAGGCTCAGATCCGACAGCGGGAAGCAAACCTCACTGCCTTAGCTGCAATCGGTCCGCGCAAGAAACGCAAGATGGACTCTCCTGGAAGCTCCACATCCGGCACAGAGGTAACGTTCTGAAATGTTGCGGTATGAGTGCCTTTGTGTTAAAGAGATTGATATTTATTCCTCAATGTTGTTCAGACTCTGGTTGCAACAAAAGAGAAGAAAACATATTTATTAAGTCCAAAACACATAAGGAATGCTTAGGCTATTTCACTCTACAGCAGGGTTTGTCAAACTACAGTGAAATAAAATCTAAATCTTTCAGAATAAAAAACCCATTTCAATGTAAGTCAGTTTTTTTAACAGTTGATTAAAGTGTTTTTAAATATTTTTTTATATGTTTTTACTGAACACAGGAATAATACAGGGAAAATATAACCAATTTCTGAAAATACACATTATAAATTTGGTCCATAATATGCATTTGTTGCAAGTTAGATATTGTGAAATGTCAATTCTACTATTGTCTATATTTTGTATTATTTAAGTTGATGTTTTCTATCCCTGAATCCAATATGCTGCTACTTAACATTTACTAGTCCTAAAACACAGTTTTTGTCATTTGTAGGTTTCAAAACAGTTACATAGTGCAGGTTTAGGAACCCGTTCTGGTTTGTATCAATGACCTGGGAGCAATAAGGGTTCACTTTATTGCTCAGGGACAGAAATACAGAGCTTTCAACTTGGAGGTTGAGGGATTAGAACATTTGGAGCCCTAAACACTAGGCCACCTGGAAAATATAATCCTGGACAATTGCCAAAATGGTAGCTAAACTGTTAATTGATTTTGCTAGAATGTTTTCATATAACGCCACAAGAAGCCATACTTAAATCTACGTTTAGTTAAATTTGATAATATGAAGACATTGATACTAATCGTTACTAATCTATTGTTAACTAATTTCTTTGGTCCGTGTATCTTTTTTGCATTGCTTAATCACTGGAGTGGTTGGTCACATAAAACAAGTTTGGTGCACCATGCTGTAAAGTACACGTCTGTCATGACTGCACACCCCTCCCCCCAAGCCAGCGGAGAGTAGAGTGAATGTGACTAGAGTTGAGTGAAGGGGGTCAGCGTGTGCCTCCAGGCTTGTTGTGGGTGTGTCTGCACTGCTCTACCCCCTCCAAGCTCCCCCTCCGTTGACACCCAGAAGGCAACTCCAACTCTGCAGAAATGAGCCCGAGGGGAAACCTGTCCTGGGGCGCCTCAGTCACTCCCGTCCCAGCAGCCCCTCCCACACCAAGCCCAGAGGTTTGCCCCCAGCCATCCCAGACAACAGGCTTTGTGCACAGGGCGGTTGTGGGATTAGGACAGGGAGGGAATGCTATTGAGTGGGAACATTTTCGGGGAAGGTGTAGTAATGAATTTTACCAGATGCAGCTTGAAAGGGATGGTGTTTTCTGGGCTAACCAGTCAATTTATACCTAAACTAATTTGGTGAGATAGCCAGGTGGTCATCTGATCCTTAAGATTAGCTAGCTAACTTCGATGCTATCTTGTAAAATAGCTAGTCTGTAACGTACACATTGTAGGTTGGGCTACAATCATTCAGTAAGTTAAATAGCTGGTAGTCAACAACGTACACTGGTTGGTTTATTTTTTACCATAGCTAAATGTCTTTGACATTTAGAAAGGTTGTCTGAGTCCTTTGTTAGTCTTTCCTCATACATACAAAATGGCCTTAGGGGCTTCTTGCAGGCTGATGTGTCTGTATCTGATGCCTGATCCAGCCTGCAGATGGAAGCTAACTGGCCTGCTGGGGCTACGACTCCAACCTCAGGGCAGATTGGCTGCGAAGAAGGCAACTCTGACACAAGATTTCTAGCTGAGTTTCAGTCTGATAGTCCCTTTTTGGATATGTACAAAATAAGACAGTCCCCCATTTGTGAGCCCTGCGTTTATGGTAAAATTTGTCGGCTCAATCCGAATATTACTTTTTGTGTGCTAGTAGATCTAAAGGAGATTGGAATTAATTCAGACGTAATATGTTCTTCTAAATAAAACAAATGATATTCTAAGACTTACTTTAATTTCGATGTGTTTAAATTCCTTTGCGTATGTTAACGGCTCTCGATGTGTCATTACGCTGATCACAGTGAAATCAAAACGGCTTCCTGCCACTCATGCATGATTTGAGTTTATGCTGTCTCCACTAGAAGGGTAATCTCGTCTGATGTGGGCGGTTGTTGTACTAACAGTGAAGGCACACCCTTGGGCGTATGGGGTGTTATCAGTACACACTCACGGTACTGATCATCACAGTCTGGATCATGCGCACTGGCTGACAGTACGTGGCCTTCAGATTGCAGGCCTACATGAATTAAGGGCATGGTAACTAGTCAGGCAGTGTTCCATGTCAGCAGTCATGGCCAGCCATGCAGTACGATGGAAGAGGTGTTATTTATATCCCCAAGATGCTCACACACATAGACCCTAAAGATACTTTAAGTATCAAATAAATAGTGTGTGAGTGTGTGTGGGAGGTTACTATGCCTGGAGGCTGTTAAACTCTATAAGGCTGTGATTGTGTTCCTGTTTGGACCTGGAGCCTCATTCCAATGCTGTAGTGTCAGTTCACCCCTCAGGCTCTCAGCACACACAAGAACAATATAGCGCTGTACCCTTTATAAAATAGGAAACCCACATTGGTCAACAAACCAATCATTACATAACAGAATACAGTTTTTGGGAGTTCTAACATACATTTCAAGTTCCCAGCCATTTCGTGTTGAGACCCACTACTGCTAAAGCACCAGACCTTAGAGATAAGGACCTGGCTCTTCACTTCCAGCATACGCCACAGGATTATTAGGTTAAGCACACATCACTGAGTTCAGCCCATCAAACAAGCCTTAGGACATTTTAGTAGAACGTAAAGCCAAGTAGCAACTCGAGGTACACTGTTTGATGTCAGTTGTTTATAGCTTTTTAAACTGTTGTATTTAGATGCAGAGGATTTTGTGCTGACGTTATGTCTCTAGCAGTCTGAATATGGCGAGCACGTTAAGTGCGCACGGTAGCTGTAGGGTTAGGGTGTGACCATTGCCTTCAGGGGATGCACGCACAAGCCTGGCTGTGAGAGCTTAACGATCAGTGTGCTAGGACTGGGGACAGCCAATTCTCTAGTTCATAAAACCACGTCTTTTGTTCACTAGTTAATAAATGTTGAACTTACTCGTTTTAGTACATATGTGTGTTTTGAATACGGAAATAAAATAAAAATGACACCCTAAACCACCAGCATTTCTAACGGTTATAATGTTGTGCCTTTCTCCTCAGGTTGTCATTTCTAACTGTTGTAATGTTGTGCCTTTCTCCTCAGGTTGTCATTTCTAACTGTTGTAATGTTGTGCCTTTCTCCTCAGGTTGTCATTTCTAACTGTTGTAATGTTGTGCCTTTCTCCTCAGGTTGTCATTTCTAACTGTTGTAATGTTGTGCCTTTCTCCTCAGGTTGTCATTTCTAACTGTGGTAATGTTGTGCCTTTCTCCTCAGGTTGTCATTTCTAACGGTTGTAATGTTGTGCCTTTCTCCTCAGGTTGCGTCGGGTTCCGGCTCCAGCTCTTCCACAGCTTCTTCCTCTCGCCAACAGCTCCGTCAACGAATCACACGAGTAAACCTCAGGGACTTTATCTTCTGCCTGGAGCAGGAGAAGGCCACATCTAGGTCTTTACTGCTCTATAAGGCGCTCCTTAAGTAGTGGAGTCCCCCAGGTTTTAGTACTCAGCCCATTACAACTCCTTACCGTGATAGACGGCCACTACAGCAGGAGTCACACAAGGCTCTGTACTCTGCCCACTTGTGAAAGGTTACAGTTTCCCGTTCCAATTCTACACACATACACAATCATTCCTATTCCACATGTTCGTTAATCTTTCTCTACCCTGATGCCGAACTTAAGTATGCCCAACCAAACGTTGCCCACGGATCGTACAGCCACCCTGGAGGCAAATGAAGCTGGCCCTACTTCACATTCTTGTTCATACATCATGTCTAGTCTCATTCAATAGCTATATATGTTTTATAATGCTGAGCACCTAGAAGTTGGCAAACAATGCAAATTCGTAACCATGACTCCTGCTGTGTACTGTACCTGAAGAGGTGCCTTGTTGAGTCAAAGTCTAAATCTGTTGTTTATTTTCAAACCAAAACTACAGTAGGCTTTATGTCAGGATCTTTGCATTTTAGACCAGTAGTATAGAGTGAATTTTAAATGGGGTTGTCTGGTCACTGGGGTCAGATTATATTCTCTCCAGATGAATACCTACACAGATTTATCAAAATGAAAGATAATGTTTGCATTTTTACATAGTTTTAAGAAAACATCACATATTTTAACATTTTAATTCACCACATTATATAGTGAATGTTTAAATGAATCCTAATGTATCGATAGATGTCTGATGAAGTATACCGAGAGGACTGTGATGCCTCCTTTTCAAACACAACCCATATTCATACATACTAGTTCCACATCTGGATACCATACTTTCAAATATTTGTGCTGCGCTCACTCTAGTGGCCTGGTACGAATGAACTAATGGACTATTCCCGTTAAATGCAAACACCAAGCTAAATAAAGCTCACCCTCATTATTTTTATGTATTTGTTTTAGCTGGTGTACATGATACTTTTGGGTTAAAATTACAGTATTACTTACGAGCATGTCTGGAAGGTATTATAACAAATAGTGAAACATCAGAAGATTATTTGTAACTTTTTTTAATCAATACACCACCTTGGTTGATATTGTATTTTTGGTTCATACATGGACTCGTCTCTCCTATTATATAACAGTGGATCTGATTTACCAGTATCATTTACATTCATACCAGTCATAGAACTTAGGGAGCTGGCTCTCTCATACACTCACTCAGGCCAATTAACAATGCTAATTAAATGAAGACGACAACAATGTCATATTGTGCATTATTCCTATAATCTTCTTCTCAAAACCATAATTTCCATCCAGGATTTTATTTACCTGGAAGTCACTTAGCACCGCTCACAAGATGTTATGAAGAGATACTTCAGGATTTTTTGATAATTTCATACTTATCCATTCAGGCGAGCTCCTTGATACCATTTGTGTGTTCTTTCGTTCAGTTTGAAGGAAGTTAAAGTTAAACATATGGTTAGCTTAACACAATGACATGGTAATACCTAGCTTCTCTTAAAAAACAGGGCAATAGAGCTTTTACCTACTCCAATGTTTGTGGGTTCATTATTGTATTGTCTTACAAAGCTATAAATATTCATTTGTTTTATTTTATTAATCAGTTAATGTTACTGATACTCTTAAAAACAAGACTATCATAATTTTTCTTCTGACGGTGCATATGTATAGAGATCATAACAGTGCATCTGTCAAAATATAAGAATAAAAAAATAGCTAAATCCTGAACTATCCCTTTAAAAACAATGCTATTTTAATGCTGAAGATAAACCTCAAAACGTGTGTCGCAGCTATCTGTCAAGTATTTTTCTAATGCTAATTGGATACTACAGCTTCTTTATTTTCCTTTGTCAATAGCCCCTTTTTTTCAGTTTGACTTTGGAATGACAGAAAGTTTTTAATGCTTTAAATGTATTTTTTACTGTAACAGGCATTTGTTTATATAATGCATAGTTCTAAATGATGAATAAAATAAAGCAGTGGTGTGTATATTCAAGTTAAGAGCCTGGGTCTTAAGCACCTAGCGAAGGTATCATCTGTTGGAAGGACACATTTTTGTGAATATTTATATTTCCTACTGTCTGTGCATTCAAACCTGGCGCATTTCAGGCAATGCAATTTTACTATTGTTTGTACCTTTGCAAAAAAAGTTAATAAAGTGATTCAAAAGAACAAAAGGTGATTTCCTGTTGTGTATCAAATTAAATGTTAAGTTTATCTATAACAAAGCAGACAGCTGAAAATCATTTTACCTTTTAATACAACTATACAAATACATTTTATTTTCTCACAGTAAACTTACATCGGAAATGGTAATTACTGTAATTGCAGTTATAAAAATCTTAAAGTGCATGTCAGCACCATATTATCACATACAAAAACCCAAGAAAGATATGAACATATTTTTTGAAAGAGAACCCATATTTTCATTAACATTTTATGGTAAAAATTAAACATAATGTTTTGACCTATTGAGATTGACCAGAATTTTTTAAGTTGTCAAATGCAGCAAACGCACACAGATATGTTTGTCCAATGGCAGGCCATGGACAGTGTTGGCTGCATTTATGCTGGTTAACCAATTCTGATTTTTTTCCAGTTGATCTTTTCCCAATAATTAGACAAAATGTCAGAATTGGCCTGCCTGTATAAACACAACCGTGTCCAAAGGAGAGGTCATCTATCATACCAGTTACCCATCCTCAGGCTTAAACGTAAGTCCTTAAACCTAAGTTGTACCTGAGCAACATGTTCCGAGAGCAAATTGCTTATTCCTTGTCAAACGCTGAGGTAACAGAGGTGACTGACTGTTTCTCTGACATCCAGATGGATCTCTGGTCAATTTCAGCAGTTAAGTGTTCCATACATCCATAGATACTGAGCCCACCTCAGACAGACCACTTCCAGAAAAGCCATGCCGTGATCCCTGTGTTACAGCATGTCGTGAGTCTCAATGGGATCACAACCATCCCAAATCTCCAATATCCAGTTGAAATTACACTGGTATGTGATATTCCAGCGCACAGAGTCGTCCTTAAAGTGTGGTGATCTGACCTGAAGGTGATCAATGGAGGTGCTGAACATCTTTCCCAGGGGTCTGTATGTGTGTCCTGCATTAGTCCAAAGGCTCCTGTTTAATGTGGATGGTGGTGTTGCCGATTGTCTGAACCCTGCGGAGCTCGCGACACAGGACGTACTCACTGAACTGGGAGGAATCAACTCCGCCGCCGCACGATGCCGTCACTCTGAAGCCCTTCTGGAACAGCCTCTCCAGAACCTGAGAAAGGATAGACAGGCAGGCAGGCTTTAGACATTGGATGTACACTATTCTTACTGTAGTATAGTATGTATGTATGTTTTGTTTTTAAACAATTAGATAATCTAATGGATGGCATTTGTATGGCTCTGCATGAATTTTTTTATTGTTTCTAACTAGCATTAGCTCTGTCCATTGGAGGAGATAAATGTGCCACCATTGCTGAAATAAATCATAAGGAAAACACTGTTATACCCTCTTACTTTTATGCATAATGGGGTTGACCTGGAGTCATTTAACTCAACAATAAGGATGAAAAGTAACACCCGGGTCTTCGTCTGCCATGCCACTGAGTTGAACGAGTCTTCATCAGATTGTGATGGCGATCACCTGGATTCACCTCAAAACCACATTGCTGCTTCTGGTTTACATCAAACTAGTGAACTACACAACCGTCTGTACCTGAACGGAGTTGAGCCTGCAGTAGCCGTTGAGCGGGAATCTGATTACATGCGTGGGGTCCTGGTTCCAGCCGGCGTTCACTGAGTTACACATGACGTCTCCGGTTTCAGGGAAGATCTCCTCGATGAGTACCTTCTCCCCGCTGAGGGCGATCCTCTCCCCGAGGTCAGGGGTCACTCGGACCACCAGGCACTCGCAGGGTGGACTCTTCTGGGTGTCCCGCTCGGTCTGCCAGCGCTCCAGCTCTCGGATCATCGGTGTCAGCTGGTAGTAACGAGCCTCCTCGTACAACTGGGGGAAGTCCTGTCAGACCGACAAAAACATACTGTAAGTACATGAATACATACTGTATAACTACACATGCATATAAATACATACGTATATGCAATACAACTGATTCACAACAGGCATTGTTAGCTTGGATGTTTTTCAGATGTGCTTTTCTCAGCCAAAGTTGTTGTTGTCAGGTAAACATGTTAAACTTGCCAGATAAACGTGTTAAACTTGACAACAACAAAGGAATTATCTATCAGACAGCCTGGTACCAAAGGAAATACATCGCTCAGACACACTGTATCAATCTCAGAATATCAAGAGGTCCAGGGCACTATAGTAACAAATTGACCAGTGCACAAAAAGATTTATCTGGTTTGTACTATTGGTACAGTATCTTTGTGTAAAATGATTTTTTTTATTTATTCCATAAACTACTGATATTGCTCTCAAATTCTAAACAGAAATATTGTCATTCAAAGCATTTATTTTCAGAAAATTACAAGTGGTAAAAAAATAATAATAATGCACTGTTGTCAGACCTCGCGTTATGCAAAAAAGTTGATATTTATTTTAACACAACGCAATACTAATCTGTTAACTTACAAAGAGTTCAGAAATCAATATGTGGTAGAATAATAATAAACATATAATTAAAATAATGACTGGCATTCATGGGTCTTGGCATGCTATTCACCAGTCTTTCACATTGATGTTGGGTGACGTTATTTAAGTCCTGTTGCAAAGATTCAAGCAGCTCGATTTTGTTTAATTGCTTGTGACCATCCATCCTCCTCTTGATCACATTCCAGAGGTTTTTCAATAAGGTTGATTTAATAAAGATTTCCAGTGGTTTCTTTATTTTATCCAGAGCTGTATATACATCCAGAAATTCAAACTATGTTGTTTCAGTAAGAATTAAGGTAACTTACTTGAATTGAAGGTTTCCCCCTTTTATATTCAAGCTATAGAAACTGTATGGTCAAGAAATTAAGGAAGCT
>JACXGM010026349.1:0-14913 GCA_016801145.1 Umbra pygmaea
TATTCCGTTTTGACCTCTGCCTGTTGGATTACTCTGATTGTGGATATCACTCATTGTACCTTAGCCTATACAGCTCATCCGGTTTGACATTACTTTATTCTTGGATTATTCTTGCTGGTTCCAATGGTCAGTCAATCTGGTCAATAAAATAACATTGTTCTATTTTTACATATTTGAGTGTTCATTACAGACATTACACCAATGGCATATTGATAAGACCATTCCATAAACTAATAATTATTTTACAGGGCTCTCTTCCCATTTCTCTTTGAACAACATTTATTTGGGGCAAGCCATTGTAATCCCATGGTACCCTATGGATCTGTTTGAATATGGTTCACTGTTTTGGCTTCTTTAAAAACCAAGACTCCAGCAAATTCTACAGTAATATAGGACACACAAATGAATTATTGAGACGTGAATATTTATGATAGGCCAGATTTTCACTCTGCAAACAACGAACAACAAATCTTTACCTGCAGACTCAAGAGACGGAGTACCTTATACAAAGAAAAATGCAATTTATTCATGAAAAAACAAACTGTATTCAGCAAGAAAAATGAGCATGTGTATTTTTAAAAAGTTGTTCTAAAAGAAAGTCATTCATACTTTACCCCTTTTCTGAATTAACTAGGATTCATCTTTGTTAATTATTAACTTCTATTTCCAAATACCAAAGTTTGACAGTGCTCAACAAACATTGCAATTCATGTTGTTTGTCTGCAAAGACAATATTGTTAACATACAATAAGATCCCCAGTGTTGGAGAATCCAGTTAAAACCCAAAATTACCAGCATATTTGCTGTACCAAGTTGGTTACAAAATGGGCAAATCAAAGTAAAGAAACTTTGTTTAAACTTGAATAGAGAGGGTGTTCATTAACCAATACACAGGTGAGTACATATCTATAATGGGCTTTCATTACATAATCTTCCATGAATTATGTTTTAATTAGTCTAACATTAATTAGGTCTCTATTCACTGACAATGTATGAATTTTCCAAATACATTGTCTTTTCTAATGTTGTTCTGATCATTAGCCAGCTGAAAATACAGCTCTATATAATGGGACAGCATGATATTTGAAATACAGTTTTACAACTTTCATAATGTACTAATGATAATAATTCCACTGGGTTGCTTTAGATTTTTTGGGAGTGCTCATGATTATAGATATGTGCCATATGTTTAAAATGATTCCATCCTCTTTCAAAATGCATTTGATGACTTGTTAATTCTGTAGGCTTTCTTTGGTTTAGCTAACTCAGTGACCTTCATGGCCTCATCTACAGTGAGTCTGGCATTGAGATAAGGGTTAGGGAAGAAACAGTTCTCCATTTCCTGTTTCAACTGTCTTTTAATAGGAGCATATTTATTTCAAAACTCATTATCAAACATTGCACTCCTGATGCCTGAAATTAAATGTGGAAAATCTATTTCCCATTTTCCCTAAAACAATAACTTTATTGTCTAATACCATTTCCATGGGAATGGTCTTAACCTTTTAAGGATCTAATTTATTCATTTCACTCCCAAGCTATTGATTGTTGTTCTGTTCTAACTCTAATGTCAGCCCATGACTACACCTTTGTCCAATGTATGATAGGTTTGAGTTCATTCATTTTTTATGCATAATTCATCCTAAATGCTATGGTAACCTTTACTTTGACAAACTAATGGCCGCAATAATTTCTTAAGTTATTATATGATTTGTAAAATGATTACTAAACATAATGCTCTTTTGTGGCATTATAGCACATACAAGATAATAAAAAATGGTTACCTGGGTCTTCAGTTATTACACACATTAGAGTGGCATTCATTACAGACATCCTTGCTTTTTTACACCACAATTTGAGGTGTAAATTTCAGCATGAGTTGTCATGTATTCTACTACAATCCCCAACTAACTCTCAATGTTTCCATCAGCTCATTAGGAGTTACAACATTAACTCAGTACATGTATTTAAACCATATGCTGTGTACTGATGTAGTCAACAACTAACTCTCAAGCTTTCCATCAGCTCATTAGGAGTTACAACATTAACTCAGTACATGTATTTAAACCATATGCTGTGTACTGATGTAGTCAACGACTACTTTCCGTTTTGTGGAGGTTGATGCAAAAGTATGATATCAGGGTATGTTTAACTTAGAAAACAACATTATGAAAAATGTAAAATGTATATTACACAGCAAATTGTCTGGTGTTAAATCAACACGCTGAATGTTAAGTCAACACTCTCAGTGTTCATATACTTCCCATTGGCACTATATATACACTGAGAGTGTTCATTTAACACTTAGGGTGTTGATTTAACATGAGAGAATTTCCTTTGTAGGCTTTGCCCTGCTTATTCAATAATGTGTCAAAATTTGGCCTGGGTGCAACATTATAAAAAATAATTTATGCAGTCTTCCAGACCAGAGATAAGATTATTTATGTGCATCTTATCAGTCAAAAATCATAGTTATTAGTTGTAGTGACATTAAGACTAGGCGATTAATTGCATTTTCAATATAAACACATAACCTTTAGAGTAGTATTTTCCCGAAATCTCAGCAAAGAAGCTAGCTGGCTAAGTGTTGGCACAATGACTGAAATTCTAGTCATACATCTTCCAAAACACTAGTTAACAATGTTAAGTATTTAAATGCAAAAAATGGTTATGTATAATCTACTCAAAACCACACATTTCTTACACTTACAGTACAGTGTTAAATACATTTATTGCTGCATCACGGTGGTCAGGGTTCGTATCCTGGTCGCGACATTGTGACAATGCCTGGAGGCTCAGCATGGGGCACTGCAAATTGATTCCTGTTCAATTTGTTGCTAAGAATGTATAGATTTTTCCTACTTATAGAGTATTGGCCAATTTGAGTCATGATTCATTTGAAGAAACCTCAAGGTAATATTTTTTTAAATCTATTAAAATAAATTATAGTTTGGGTTATTTTCAGATACTCCCAATATAATCCACTGGAGCACTGCTTCAATTAGATTTCCCTGGACATCAGAGACATTCTCAATACTACCAGACAAGAAAGTACAGTACATTGGTTAGGGCAAAGGACAATGCTGTGAATAAGTGTGCCCTTTACAGCATGACACTAGGGAGAGCATTCAGGGATTATACTATGGAGCTCAGTCTCATAGTGCCATCGTACAGTCTATGTAAAATCTTGGATGAGATAGTGTCTAGAGTTGATTGAGAATGTATGACTTCTAAACTGTCCTCCCGGTCTAATATGTATTTCAGAACCCAGTTCCTCCTACCATTTAGTGTTTCCAAAACATTTTGTGGAGGGCGGGATGACTAATGTTTTCTATGCAATAAGATGGGGAGAAGCATGTGACAAATCTCCATTGTATTCACATTCATTTATCACATGACGTGATGCTCTTTACAGAGGCGGACTTAGTGATTTGGAGGCCCCAGGTCTGCTAAAACCATCTCATGCTAATGCTAATACTCTGGGTTTGAATAACGCAGTTGT
Source organism: Umbra pygmaea (assembly GCA_016801145.1). Classification (NCBI taxonomy): domain Eukaryota; kingdom Metazoa; phylum Chordata; class Actinopteri; order Esociformes; family Umbridae; genus Umbra; species Umbra pygmaea. The sequence goes on from JACXGM010026349.1 coordinate 3,503, forward strand.
ACACAAAAGGGTGTCATCAACTACTAGGCCGGCAATATTCAACATTGAACTAATGGATTAACTTATCTATATGGCGTTTGAGCCGAGATTGCGATTTAAAATTGAATTAATTAATTTAACGGCTGACATTAAACATACACCTATTGTTGCAAACCAATTGCTAGGTTAGAAGCAATGTGAAATAATGACTGGATGGCTTTTACAGAGGTGATCAAAGTTATGAATTTACCTGGCTTGGCTGAGTAGACAGTGGATGCGCAGCAAATTTTCTGAAATGTAAACAAACTTCACATCTTGCTTTTTTTAGGGCTGGCTTAAAATTTGTTTCAACTGATCACATTACTTAGCCTTTTACCAACCTGTTGTAGAAACTGCATCTGTTCATGCATATTGAAGAGCTCAGATACAAAAACAAACACAGAAAAACTTACTTTAGCTAGCTAGCTAGAAGTAACCTACTGTCCCAGGTTGAAATGTTATTCTCCTTCAAACAACTACAGTAACACAGTGGACTACAAAGGACCCACATCCCTTAAACAAATGAAGACAGAACCAGAATGAACCAACCTGAGATAGGCAGACCACAAAACTGGGTCTTTTGGTTCCTGAGTGGAATGCTTTGTTTTCCTAAAGAGTACAGCTGCCCTTTTGAGCAATGCTTGCACTGCAAATTGCTACTTTGAGATACTCTGATAAATGACTGGTAAATGATTAATGTAAAAGTGATTTGATCATGGAATTATTGTTTATCAGTTTTTAGGGTTCATCACTGACAAAAAAAAAACATTATTTGTTGATACTGTCTTGAACCTAAACACATGGAATATTCTAAGTGAACGCACATTAGTACACAATTAAAATGCCAAGCATTGGTGTAACCTGGTACCTGCAGTCTCGGCATGTCCTGTTTATTTGGAGATGGGGCTGGTCAATGTTCCTTTTTCCTTTCAATTGTGAGAATGTGATGAGCTCATCAGGCCTTGGTTAAAAGAAAAGAACACATTTCCATTTGGGCTCTGAATAGACTAAAAGAGATTGAGGTGATGTAAAAACTTTGGTGTTAAATCAACACCCTAAGTGTTAAAGTAACACTCTGTATTGTGTATATAGGTCCACTGGAACTATATAAACACTGAGAGTGTTAATTTAACACTGACATTTTTACTGTGTATAAGAGCTGATGTATGGATATCCACCTCCTTGGGCTGCTACTCTAACCCCAGAGTTGGGAATGTTAATTTTTAAAAGTAATCCGATTACAGTCATCGGATTACTTTTAAAAAGTAAACTACCCAACCCTGATTAACCCCAAAAATATTGTTGGGAAGTACAAATTAAGTACGGTATATGACAGCAGAAACTAAAGCAAGCAAGGATAACAAATGGGTTCTAAAGACACAACTGTTTAAAGGTTATTGGGTTCAAAAAGATGAACTCAGTAACCACACCCACGTAGGGTATGTACTGAAAAGTATGCATACTGTACAATAACAAACAGAAAGAACCAAGTTTCTTTAAACTTTAATAAGTGACAAGGTACGACTGAAGGTGTCGATCTCAGCTTTCTAATTCAACCTGAATCCCTATGTTAGTGTAATCAGAATAGGTGAAACAGGTGAATCTACCAAGTGAGTCGAACTACCAACTTTCCAGGGTACTGCTCTAGAGGATAATTAAATGATTTCCATTAGCAGCTTTTAGCAACCCTTTAATGAGCCTGTAAGCTAATTTTATTAGGTTGACCACCACATGCATGAAAATGGATAGCTTCTACAGACATCTGCTCCTTTGTGTGAGGAGGAACAGGAGGAGCACTGCCAGAGCCCTACAAAGTGATCTCCAGTGGGCTACTGGTGTGCATGTTTCTGACCAAAGTGTTTGAAAGAGACTCCATGAGGGTGGAAAGAGGGCCCAACGTCCTCTAGTGAGACCTGTGCTCACAGCCCAGCACCGTGCACCACGATTGGCATTCAACAGAGAACACCAGAATTGGTAGGTCCGCCATTGGCAGCCAGTTCTCTTCACAGATGAGAGCAGGTTCACACTGAGCACATGTGACAGATGTGAAAGAGTCCGGAGACACCATGGTGAATGCTATACTGCCTGCAAAATCATCCAGCATGACCGGTTTGGTGGTGGGTCGATGATGGTCTGGGGAGGCATACGCTTGAATGGTCACACAGACATGTGCTGGCCAATGGTACCCTGACTGCTGTTACGTACCAAGATGAAATCCTCAGACCCATCGTCAGACCTTCAGCTGGTGCCGTTGGCCCTAGGTTCCTCCTGGTGCAGGACAATGCCTGGCCTCATGTAGACCGAGTGTTTAGGCAGGTCCTGGATGATGAAGGCATGGATGCTGAAGGCATTGTTCCCCAGACCTGAATCCAATTGAGAACCTCTGGAACATTATGTATTGGTGCATCCGACGCCACCAAGTAGTACCACAGACTGTCCAGGAGCTCACTGATGCAGGTCTGGGAGGAGTTCCCCCAGGACACCATCCGCCGTCTCATCTAGAGCATGCCCAGACATTGTTGGGAATGAATACAGGCATGTGGGAACCACACTACACACTACTGAGTCACATCATGAGTTGCCATAATAAAATTCATGCAGCCTTATTGGGACTCATCAGTAAACAAGACTGTTTGAAAATTAGTCTTCATGTGTTTCTGGGCCAACTGCAACCGTTTCTGCTTTTGAGCATTGGTTTGGGGTGGCTGAATAGTAGGTGTATGCACAACTGCAAGCCTCTGGAGGATCCTAAACCTTAAGGTTCGCGGGACTCCAGAGCCACCAGCAGCTTCAAATACCTGTTTGCTGCTTTGTAATGGCATTTTAGCAGCTGCTCTCTTAATCCGATGAATTTGTCTGGCAGTAACCTTCCTCATTATGCCTTTATCTGTGCTCAATCTCTCTCAATCTCTGCTTAATAATGCGGAACATCCTTCATAATTAGTTTTCCTTTAATTGGGCTCACCTGGAAAACTAATTATCACAGGTGTCTGAGATTGATTTCAGTGATCCAAGAGCCCGGAGGCACAGTACCATCCATGAGTTTGATTGAATATCAAAAAAGCGTAATGTTTATGACACTTAGATCCAATTTGCATATTAATTTGGAATGTAGTGTTCTGTAAGTCACTCTGGATAAGAGTGTCTGCTAAATGACACAAACTATTATTCTTATTTTTTAAGATTTTGATCTTTTAGAGTGCTCCAGACACCTAAACAGCTCAAAATCATTGTGCCGGTCATGTTTCTGACACGACAGTCACTAAATACACCTCAGCGCTTTCGGTAATTCCATAAGCTGCCCAAAAATCTTCAGTGACGTCACCATATATTTTTTTTAAATACATCTAGATGCGTTTCTTTCACTTCCTGGTAGGAATTGTCCCGTTTTACTCTCGAAGATCGACTCAGCTAAAAACGAATATTACATATTTTTTTAAATGTTGAGTTCCTTTAATACGATTCGTTCATCGGGACCAGATGTGTGATTTGAGTGTTCCCTTAATACTTTTGAGCAGTGTATATATAGAGAAGCGAGGCAAGGAAAACAGGGATGTAGGGGGAGACAGAGAAAGGGACAGACAGCGGCGGAGCCGGACGTGTGGTCCAGATTTAGGAGCTTAGACCGCTACAACCAAACTATGGAACTAATGAATCATTATCCAAGAGCTATTATTCAAAAATCTCTGAAAGAAAATTATATTTTCATAGAAGTAACATGTTTCTCTAATGGAGACAGTACATCATTTATAAACCATAAAGAGCCTGTATATTGAGTCCCAGATCTCTAGACATCACATATAAATGCACACTGTCAGACATGCAGACTCATAAAACATACAGTTATATTAAAACATCTCTCACACCATTTCTAAAAATGTGCTTTCACTCACACACACATTTCCTCACTCTTACACGCACACACCCAGCACTATCCATTTTTCCACCAAAACTTTATGCACAGAAGTTTAACCGAGGCGAGTTATGTCATTGACATTCAGGGTACACTGATGTAACTGGCAAACTGTCTGCTCTCTTTCCAGTGTGCCTGCAGTAACGGCCATGACACGAGAAGGTGATGATATACTTAATTCGCTGTGAAAGCACTGCTCCTATTCTTTTTCTATGAGAGGTAAACAGTGAGAAAAGTATTGAAATATGACCCGCTGTGCTGTGTGTACCTTGCGTCTATCAGGCAGTGGCCAAATCACATGAACGCCTCGGACGCTCGATGGCTCCGGATGCCAGGTGTGCACAACTCCGCGGGTCACATTCCAATTCTTTTCTCGCTGCTTTCCTCTCATTGAAATTGAATAGGAGCAGCACTTTCACAGCACCTGGACGCATTAAGATGATGACATACTGCTCCTTTGGTAAGCTACTCTAGGTTGTCTGATCCACAGTCTGCTAGAATTACCCGAGGAGTGATTGGACCAAGGTTCTCTATTGAGTGACCAACTGAAACGGGACTTGCTGTTATGGCTACAACTACAGTGTCATGAAGGAGGAAACGTACAGCACTTTGTAGCCCTGAGCAGTCTGTGTGCGATAAACAGTGGTTCTGGAATGGGAAAGTTAACTACCACCTAAACGTATTGCAGCATAAAAGCTGAGCTTCCAGTAGCATTTTTTTTTCACCTGACCCTTTTTTAAATGGATTACATTTTCAGGGAATTAGGGTGTTTCAGTGTTAAACCCAAAGAATCCAAGGTGTTCCCTGAGGGGATTTTTCTATTCCGAGTTTCTAAAGGCAAAATTGTGTTCTGAATAGAGAAAATACTTGCTATTTACCCAGTTTTACTCCAAAGTCTATAACATTGATGTTGTCAACGCACACTGAGTTGAGGTAATTGACACACCATGGGTGGTAGTAAAAACAACAAGGTCATCAGCTGTGTCATTATGTGTAATAGCCATTAGTATAATCATGAAGAGGTGCAAAATGTGTCTTCATCCTGAACACTCGGTTTTCTTTTCCCAATTGATTAAAAATCAAGTACTTTCACAGGGATAACATGTATATACTCTTGTAGACTTGTATATGAAGTAGTGGTAAACTATTTGTGTTTACCAATCCAATAGGCATTGTTTTGGGGTGTTTGATGTCATTACCCATCTCTACAAACACACTTGTAAAGTCGGGCAAAAAAGTATTTAGGCAGCCACCAATTTTGCAAGTTCTCCCACTTAAAAATATGAGAGAGGCCTGTAATTTTCATCGTAGGTACACTTCAACTATGAGAGTCAAAATGAGAAAGAAAATCCAGAAAATCACATTGTAGGATTCTTAATGAATTTATTGGTAAATTATGGTGGAAAATAAGTAATTGGTCAAAAACAAAAGTTAATCTCAATACTTTGTTATATACCCTTTGTTGGCAATGACAGAGGTCAAACGTTTTCTCTAAGTCTTCACAAGGTTTTCACACACTGTTGCTGGTATTTTGGGCCATTCCTCCATGCAAATCTCCTCTAGAGCAGTGATGTTTTGGGGCTGTCGCTGGGCAACACAGACTTTCAACTCTGGGGAGGCATACGCTTGAATGGTCGCACAGACATGTGCTAGCCAATGGTACCCTGACTGCTGTTACGTACCAAGATGAAATCCTCAGACCCATCGTCAGACCTTAAGCTGGTGCCGTTGGCCCTAGGTTCCTCCTGGTGCAGGACAATGCCTGGCCTCATGTAGACCGAGTGTTTAGGCAGGTCCTGGATGATGAAGGCATGGATGCTGAAGGCATTGTTCCCCAGACCTGAATCCAATTGAGAACCTCTGGAACATTATGTATTGGTGCATCCGATGCCACCAAGTAGTACCACAGACTGTCCAGGAGCTCACTGATGCAGGTCTGGGAGGAGTTCCCCCAAGACACCATCCGCCGTCTCATCTAGAGCATGCCCAGACATTGTTGGGAATGAATACAGGCACGTGGGAACCACACTACACACTACTGAGTCACATCATGAGTTGCCATAATAAAATTCACGCAGCCTTATTGGGACTCAAAAGTAAACAAGACTGTTTGAAAATTAGTCTTCATGTGTTTCTGGGCCAACTGCAACCGTTTCTGCTTTTGAGCATTGGTTTGGGGTGGCTGAATAGTAGGTGTATGCACAACTGCAAGCCTCTGGAGGATCCTAAACCTTAAGGTTCACGGGACTCCAGAGCCACCAGCAGCTTCAAATACCTGTTTGCTGCTTTGTAATGGCAATTTAGCAGCTGCTCTCTTAATCCGATGAATTTGTCTGGCAGTAACCTTCCTCATTATGCCTTTATCTGTGCTCACCCTCTCTCAATCTCTGCTTAATAATGTGGAACATCCTTCATAAGTAGTTTTCCTTTAATTGGGCTCACCTGGAAAACTAATTATCACAGGTGTCTGAGATTGATTTCAGTGATCCAAGAGCCCGGAGGCACAGTACCATCCATGAGTTTGATTGAAAATCAAAAAAGCGTAATGTTTATGACACTTAGATCCAATTTGCATATTAATTTGGAATGTAGTGTTCTGTAAGTCACTCTGGATAAGAGCGTCTGCTAAATGACACAAACTATTATTCTTATTTCTTAAGATTTTGATCTTTAAGAGTGCTCCAGACACCTAAACAGCTCAAAATCATTGTGCCGGTCATGTTTCTGACACGACAGTCACTAAATACACCTCAACGCGTTCGGTAATTCCCTTCACAAGGTTTTCACACACTGTTGCTGGTATTTTGGGCCATTCCTCCATGCAGATCTCCTCTAGAGCAGTGATGTTTTGGGGCTGTCGCTGGGCAACACAGACTTTCAACTCCCTCCAAAGATTCTTACGAAGCCACTCCTTCATTGCCCAGGCGGTGTGTTTGGGGTCATTCTCTTCAATTCCTTTGCTGATGGAAGGAGGTTTTCACTCAAAATTTCATAATACATGGCCCCATTCATTCTTTCCTTTACACGGATCAGTTGTCCTGGTCCCATTGCAGAAAAACAGGCCCAAAGCATGATGTTTCCACCCCAATGCTTCACAGTAGGTATGGTGTTCTTTGGATGCAACTCAGCATTCTTTCTCCTCCAAACACGATGATTTGAGTTTTTAAAAAAAAGTTATATTTTGGTTTCATCTGACCATATGACATTCTCCCAATCCTCTTCTTGATCATCCAAATGCTCTCTAGAAAACTTCAGACGGGCCTGGACATGTACTGACTTAAGCAGGGGGACATGTCTGGCACTGCAGGATTTGAGTCCCTGGCGGCGTAGTGTGTTACTGATGGTAGCCTTTGTTACTTTGGTCAAGGCTCTCTGCAGGTCATTCACTAGGTCCCCCCGTGTGGATCTAGGATTTTTGCTCAACGTTCTTGTGATCATTTTGACCCCACAGGGTGAGATCTTGCAAGGAGCCCCGGATCGAGTTGATTTCAGTTGATTTCTTCACACCAAGCTGCTTACCTATTGCAGATTCAGTCTTCCCAGCCTGGTGAAGGTCTACAATTTTGTTTCTGGTCTCCTTTGACAACTCTTTGGTCTTGGCCATAGTGGAGTTTGGAGTGTGACCTTTTGAGGTTGTGGACAGGTGTATTTTATACTGATAACAAGTTCAAACAGGTGTCATTAATACAGGTAACAAAGGGAGGACAGAGGAGCCTCTTAAAGAAGTTACAGGTCTGTGAGAGCCCGAAATCTTGCTTGTTTGTAGGTGACCAAATACTTATTTTCCACCATAATTTACCAATAAATTCATTCAAAATCCTACAATGTGATTTTCTGGATTTTCTTTCTCATTTTGTCTCTCATAGTTGAAGTGTACCTATGATCAAAATTACAATTACACAATTGGTGGCTGACTAAATACTTTTTTTGCCCCACTGTAATTGAGTGTAATTAATTGATTGTACCACAGCAATCACATTTGAAGCACCACAGAAAATGTTGAACAATTAGGTAGACCTTATGTTGGACATTTTGAATCCATCAACAATATCAATATTCTTCTTTGCATATTAACCTACGTGCAAACCTATTTAATGTGCTGGTGTCAAACGTCATATAACTACTTTGGTTGTATATTTTGTTTTTTACATCCACCAGTTTTATGGACCTGGAGTGATATTTACTCGTAAGGATTTTTGCCAAATGTTTAATTATTATTTAGGGTAAATCATAAAATAAAAAAATATATAAAAATAATTATTATATTATTTGAAGAAAAGTATGAATTTTTAACAAGGTAGTTAAAACTGTATTTACAGTATATGTTGATATGCTCCCTCTTTGGTTTAAGGTTAGAGTACTAGTATATATCATTAGGGTTAGGCTTTTTAGTTGTGCTACCGCCTCTAGTCCTTCTGTCTAATCCATATCCAGATAAGTATACCCCCACCATACAGGAAGAGAAGAGATTACACAGCAGGGTTCAAGCTGACTCCGCACAATGCACGTTTGCAGCCTGGGCATCTTTAAAAGGTTGGCGGTCTTTGTGTTTTTTTAGCACTGTATGTCACGGCCGCTGCCTGGTGCATTGTTAGTTTGGGAAGAGTTGAGGGGGTCTAAGTGCCTCACTTTTATTCCATAACCCATGGGTCACTAAATTATTTGCCGTCTTTGTACAATTCCTAGGTGCACTTGATTTGGCTTTGGGAGTCAATGCTTTTACACCCTCGTTGACCGACTGAAAGAAAATGCAATCTCAAACATTCAACCATATGAATGTTTTATCTAGTCAACTCCCTGACTGTCTAACTCATTTATTTTACTGTAAGTACAGGGACACACCCATGGAGCAACTTAGGGTAAAATGCCTTGCTCAAGGACACAGTTGGAAATTGAACAAGCAACCTTCCGACTCCAAATCTGTCTAACAACCTGCTGACAACCAGCTCAGGGATTTGATCTGAAAATGTTGAACTGCTAGACTATCTTCCACTTACTTGCCTTACTCTGACTAGATCCCAGTTGTTGTTAATTAGTCATTAACTGTGTTATTTCGAAAAGTCATTAAGCAAGCATGCTTGGAGGGGAAAATTCACCAAGAAGAGCTTACAATTAATTTGATAATAGGCTAAGCCTGTTTGTAAAGATTTATGCATAAGTAATTAGCATAAACACAGAGGAGATCGATAACAATTACATGATCTTATCATCATTTTTGTTATCTAGGCCTTAAAACTACATAAACCAGTTTCATAATTTGAACACATCAATAGGCAGAAAAGCATTAGCTGACAGCTAGATGACACACTGCAAAGAGCTTATATCAAAATGTTTTTAAAACTGTGCATGCTGAACTCTAAATACTAATACAATATATTCATAAAGGAATTGCTATGATGTATCCAATATTATTTTGGAATTCTTTTCAACTTTCTTCTCCTCAATGTTTACAAAAGACAACTGAGTACAGAAATGGAGAACAATCACATATGAAACTCAAGAGCATTCCTTCATAGATTTAAGTAAAACAATCTCTTAGTAAGGATCTCGAAAAATAATGCCTGCAACTTGGAATAGTATGGAAAAAGGCAAAACATTGCGGACGATGAGGCGGTCGAAAGTTAATTCGAGAGCCAATTGTGTCCACAAAGTCCTGTACATTTCCCTCTCTACCAAATGTGTCTAGTGCACCTGATACTGTGGATCCAGTAAAAAAATGTCCACCTCTCAATCAGAGCCCCTTTAAGTTTCTCTGAGCCTCTGATAAACAAAACTCTAATAGTTCAAGAGTTTATCACTGACAATGATCTGGGACTTTCTTGCTTGACAGAGAAACGTGGCATAGAAGTGGTGATTCCTACCGAATTAAACATGGTTTTAAAATGAAGCATCTCACTGTGATACAATTTTATAACTCTCCTGAATCAAATGTCTTTACAGAGTTTTTTTACTAAACTGATTACATTTTTGTGTCCTGTTCTGTCCAATGTTGTAATCCTTGGTGATTTCAACATCTGTGTTTATTCAGTGAAATGTTCCTCTGCCACTGATTTCCTAAACCTGCTTGAATGTATTAACCTGGTACAACATGTCAACATCCCCACACACAACCGTGAACATAATCTTGACCTCATCATCACTGGAGACGTCCCTGCTTCGGACCTGGATGTACATGCCAAGGTCGTTGTTACAAATTAGGGCAGTGATATTGATGAGCCTTGTAACTGACATATTTACACAGTTGGTCGTTTTTTTGCCAGCTTTCCTTCCTGCTTTACATCTGGATTTCTTATTTTCTTCATATTTCTCAAAAATGTTCATTTGCTGCTGTTAGGCCTGGTGAAGCCAGGTAACGAAAATAAACCCTGGACATGATGAACTTGCTTTGTAGTATAGGACCACCAGGCTTGTTGTTATAAAGCATTAAAATCAGCCCGCTCTAACATGCTCAGTTACCCTAATTTAATTTGTTACTGATGTGTTCAAATCCCTGCTTACAGGACCGGTACCGTCACTGTTTAATATGGCAGCCATTACCCCCTTGCTCAAGATACCATCCCATGATCCAGACCTCCTCACAAATTTCAGGCCTATTTCCAAACTTCCATTTTTATAAGAAATCCTGGAGAAGATAGTAGCAACACAAAAAAGCAATCGCACCTTAGTGCTATCCAACTTCGCTAATAGCTGCAGACGCAGGCTCCCCAACCATGCTGGTTTTTCTCAACCTCAGTGCTGCTTTGAAAAAGTGGATCAAACCATTCTACTGTGATGACTAAGATAACTCATTGACATCTGCGGGACTGTCCTAAACTGGTTTACTTCCTACCTTTCTTACCGCAAACATTCTTATACCATTGGTGAAGCAAAAGCAGAAGAGTCCATCATAACCTGTGGTATCCCACAAGGATCAATGCTAGGACCTATTGTCTTTGTGCTCTAAATGTATCCACTTGGCCAGATCTTTAGACAGCAGTATCAATTTTCACTGCTATGTAGATGACACACAGGTGTACATTAAAACCAAGCCGGACACAACATTTGCTCTGTCAACCCCTGTCTAATTGCCTGGATGAGGTCAAATACTGATAGACACCAGATTATTATCTCCTGCAGCATTGTGAAAAGTCTGTATAGTGTCCTTGAAGTATGAGACAGGATGCAGATGCAGGTGAAGTAATAGCTTTACCTTGCACAAAACTGCTCAAAGAACCAAGGCTATGAACAATTGGTGCCCGTGCATTCTCCTAACATCTTTAGAACTCCCTTTCTGAAGCCTCAGAGCTCTCCCTCTCTGTCCCTCTCTGTCACTCTCTGTCCCTCTCTGTCCCTCTCTGTCCCTCTCTGTACCTCTCTGTACCTCTCTGTCCCTCTCTGTCCCTCTCTGTCCCTCTCTCCCTCTCTCTCTCTCTGTCTCTCCCTCTCTGTCCCTCTCTCTCTCTCTCTCTCTCTCTCTCTCTCTCTCTCTCTCTCTCTCTCT
>JACXGM010026350.1:0-14931 GCA_016801145.1 Umbra pygmaea
TTGAGTCTGACCTCACTATGTTCAGGTTGTGATTGAGTCTGACCTCACTATGTTCAGGTTGTGGTTAAGTCTGACCTCACTAAGTTAAGGGTTGATGACATGTTTGTGTCTCCAGCCTCTCTGACAGTGATCTCGGTGAAGGCTGTTTCTGGGATGATCACAGAGTCCATCAAGGGTGAGATGCAGCTTACTTACCCCATCTTCTACGTCATGGTGGTGGTGATGGTGGCATCCTGCGCATTCCAGATAAAGTAGGTTCTCCTCCCTGACTTTGGATTTGTTGTTCGTTTCACGTTTTGAATGGCAGTAAATGTGAAGGTTAAACATCTGATTTGCTTGCTAGAACTGAGATCAGGTGCCACTAATGCCAGGATTATGGTAGATAAATCCACTGAGTCATAGGTCACAAAGTCATGCCCATAGTCCACTGGGTCATGGGTCACAGGGGCAGATGGCTCAGAAGTTAAGGAGTCACACTTGGAGTGGGAAGTTTGCTGGTTCGATTCCCGACTGTGCCAAAATGTAATTGTGTCCTTGAGCAAGGCACTTTACCCTAAGTAAGACGCTCTGTTACATTTCTTAAATGTAAATGTCTTAATGTCATGCCCATGACCCTGATGTACCGTTGAGCTCTCTCCAGATTCCTCACCAAGGCCATGAAGATGTTTAATGCCACAGAGGTCGTTCCCATCAACTTCGTGTTCTTCACAGCCAGCGCCATCTTGGCCGGTACGTTGGTTAACCAGAGCTCTCATAACTGTCTGACAGTATCACATTATGCTTTATCAATCTGTTATTCATTTTATAAAAATCAACATTATAAAAAATGAAAGCAAGTAGGTAAGTGCCCCAGACCCTTCCACAAACTTTTCATCTCATTAGCTGGTAAACTAATGTGCAGGTTCTATTCATTCAATTTATATGACTACATTGATACCTACAGGTCCTCAATGCTTAAACAGCCGTAACCCCATGTGGCGCAGTGGAGGAAGTTGCTGCGTGTCTCAGTGGCAGTGTTTGAATCCTGGTCACTGCATTTCTGCTATGCCCAGAGGGGTCTGTATTCGTGCCACATATTGGTACAGCACTGACCGGGTAGATGATTAAGTAGTCGGACACCAGTGCAAAATTGGCATTGCGCTGCCCAGGATTTGGGTTAGATCAGATTATCTATCCTGTCACGTCGCTCTCCAGGGACTTTTTGTGTTCAGAATGTGTAGTACAAAGCAGGATTTGGCATCAGTGAGCTATCTTCATGTTTAATCCTGAGTTTTCAGTGTCACGACGGTGGTTAACCTGTTACAGAGCAGGTTATGGTTGAGATAACAGACTACCACTAATAAAAGCACCGCCTACTGACCAATCAATTCTTGATTAAAATGGCGTCACTATTCTTTGATCCTCTGGAGCTCAGTTAGCAGATAGTGACAGGGTCCCTAAGAAAAGCAAGAATATTCAGACTGACAAAACCCTTTGGCTTTTTTCTGATGAGTATTTTTATGCAAGATATAGATTCTCAGCAGAGGGACTGACGTATCCTTGTCAGCTTCTTGAGCCGTATGTTGCCTGTGTGACACATTGAAGTTGTGCGCTTAGAGTTCCACAGACTGTATGCATAGCGTTTCGTTTGTTTGCTACAGGTAGTTTCATGTATGCTGTGTTTGATACGGAACCAACATTAATGTATCCACTTTCACTGTAGAGACACTACATATATTTACCCCCACAGTACTTTTGTTGAACAACCCAGTATTTTTACATTAATTAAATGACACAACCTGTACATTTTATTTGCTCTCAAGACTGTTAAACACTGCCAGGGCTGCAACTGAAAGAATACAGCAAAAATTGTTGTACACGGCAACAGCATTCATCTATGGAACACGTTGGTTTAATGAAATACACAATTGTAATTAAAGTAAGAAATCCTGGGCATGTTGAACTTGATTCGTAGTATAGGCCTTTTGTACATGTGACAAATAAACAATACGGAGGCGGGGGGGCTGAACTGGAATGATGTCAGGCTACGTTTACACGTGGCCGGCTATTTTCATAAACGGACATTTCATGCTCTCCGTTTTCAAAAAATGACTTTCCTGTTCATTGTAGAGGATTTCTCTGATTGCGAGAGCTTCATATAAAGTGCATCCAGAAAGTATTCACAGCGCTTCACTTTTTCCACATTTGTGATGTTACACCCTTATACCGAAATAGAGGAAATTCATTATTTCCCTCAAAATTCTACAAACAAAACCCCTTAATGACAATGTGAAAGAAGTGTGTTTGAAATCTTAGCAAATTTTTAAAAAATTATAAAAGAAATAAGCACATGTACATAAGTATTCACAGCCGTTGCCATGACACTGAAAATTGAGCTCAGGTGCATCCTGATCATCCTTGAGATGTTTCACAACCTGATTGGAGTCCACCTTTGGTAGTTTCAGTTGATTGGGCATGATTTGGAAAGGCACACACCTGTCTATATAAGGTCCCACATTTAACAATGCATGTCAGAGAACAAACCAAGCCATGAAGTCCAAGGAATTGTCTGTAGACCTCCAAGACAGGATTCTATCGAGGCACAGATCTGGGGAAAAGTACAAAAAAATATCTGCAGCATTGAAGCTCCCAATGAGCACAGTGGCCTCCATCATCTGTTAATGGAAGACGTTTGGAACCACCAGGACTCTTCCTAGAGCTGGCCGCCTGGACAAACTGAGCAATTCCCAGTCAAACTGAGCAATCGGTGGGGAAGGGCCTTAGTCAGGGAGGTGACAAAGAACCCAATGGTTCAGGACCTCAGACTGGGGCGAAGATTAATCTTCCAACAGGACAACGACCCTAAGCACACAGCCAAGATAACAAAGGAGTGGCTACAGGACAACTCCCAGACTTGAACATCTCTGGAGAGATCTAAAAATGGCTGTGCACCGACGCTCCCCATCCAACCTAATGGAGCTTGAGAGGTCCTGCAAAGAAGAATGGGAGAAACTGCCAAAAATAGATGTGCCAAGCATGTAGCATCATACTCAGAAAGACTTGAGACTGTAATTGCTGCCAAAAATGCTTCAACAAAGTATTGAGAAGAGGCTGTGAAATAAATGTGCTTTCAATTCACACTGTCAATATGGTGTATTGTTTGTTAGTTTAAATCCCCTGGCCCTATCTCTCCTCAGGGTACACGGTAGCATCACACTGCCTGTTCTAATCTGTCTGTCCGAGTCCCTCTCAGTCCCTCATATCTCAGCAAATTTCTGAGGCTCCACTGAAAAACTCTAAAGAAACAGATACACACATGGCTTCCTATTCTCCATGCGACACTACCATGGAGCACTGCACTACATAGGGAATAAGCTGCACTACATAGGGAATAAGCTGCACTACATAGGGAATAAGCTGCACTACATAGGGAATAAGCTGCACTACATAGGGAATAAGCTGCACTACATAGGGAATAAGCTGCACTACATAGGGAATAAGCTGCACTACATAGGGAATAAGCTGCCATCTGTATTCCCTTAGTACATCCTCCAGATATGAGCTTTTGGTTGTCTGAGACAATGTCTATTTATTAAAAAAGCATTGTCATTTTATTTTGCAGGAATAGTATTTTACCAGGAATTCAGTGGGTTGGCTTTGCTAAATATATTCATGTTTCTATTGGGGTAAGTATAGATTCTGTATTTTTGAATATAGGGCATGATGATAATCCTGACTGAATGAGGGCTGCTTGGGCGTAACTGTGAGAACTTTTCACAGCTGTCTGCTGTCCTGCCTCGGCGTCTTCCTGATAGCTAGAGACCGACCCAAGATCCAGACTCCAGAACAAACCTTCATTGCCATGGAGACGATACCTGGTAACTGATGAAATTGACAGTGATTGAACTGAATGGATGAGACCATTCAAAATCATAACAAAAAACCTCTTAATTTAACGTCGACCTAGACTATGATGTTTCTACAACGGATCATTACCGTTGTATTTAAGTTGCATTTAAAATCCTAATTTAACGATATATTACTCTGCTTTTTGTGACCTACTCAGACCGCTTTGTAGGATATGTAGCTTTTAAAGGAAATGCTGCCATGTTTGTTGGGCTCCCAGGTACCATATGCTGCTTTGTTCGCTCCATGGGAAAACTTTTATCTTCTTTAGTTTTAGTTTAACCGTTGTTTTACCAGGCAAGTTGACTGAGAACACCTTTTCATTTTGAGCAACATCCTGGGGGAAGGGAGGGAGAGAGGAGAATGAATGAGCCAATTGAAAGCTGGGGACGATTAGGTTGCCATGACGGTATGAGGGCTAGATTGGAAATTTGTCCAGGACATGTTACGATTAGTGCCATGGGATCTTTAGTGACTACAGAGAGTTAGGACACCCGTTTTAAAGTCTCATCTGAAAGACGGCACCCTACGCAGGGCAGATGTCTCCATCACTGCCCTGGGGCATTGGGAATGATCTTTAGACCAGAGGGAAGAGTGTCCCCTACTGGGCCTCCAACACCACTTCCAGCAGCACTGGTCTCCCATCCAGGGACTAACCAGGCCTGACCCTGCTTAGCTTTAGAAGCAAACCAGCAGTGCAATAGTGGGCTCTATACTGCTGGCAATCTTCTAGTCTTTATTAAAAGCAGCTTCACCAATAAACCTTAGTAGTGTGTAGTTTTCAACATCGTAGTTCTCTGCTATGTGTATTCAACTTGCACAGGGTGTGTTGATCTGTGCTCAGATGAGTTTCACTTACTGGAGGAAAATTTGCCCTAAAAGAAGAAATGACAGTGAATGGTTAGCCTACCAGGTATGTAATAGTGAAGTTGACTTATTTCTCCTTTCTACAGGTAAAACTTCAAAAGAAAAAGTGCAGCCAGATGATACCAGTAACACATATGGCTCTCTGGCAGCTAAACTCATGTGTAACAGACAGGGCCCACAAGATGACTCGTAATGTGTGCCACACCTGTACCTGTCTCGCTGTGTCAACACAACACACCTCTTACCTGACTGGACTATTTGTCCCAGGATTCTTTTTTGAGCAGGGTGGATTATTACTGGTCAGGAGACTGAATTGGTGCTACAACAAAAGATACTGAGGAGATGTCTCAGGATTCAAGCCAAATGAACTACAGACACCAACTTCAATGTTTACCACATGTTCATTGTCAAGGGAGTAGGGACCCTCTAAATACATCTGTGAATCAACATGCTACTCAGAACCTTCTGTAAATACTAAAGCAGTTATTAAATGTAATTATTATTGTGATAATATGGTTTCTATCGCTGACTTGATTATAAACAAAACAGGATATTTAAAACAGCCTAGATACCCAGTAACTCTCTTTAAAGCAAGAGCAATAGTGCCCTCTACTGGCATGAAGAGGAAATACTCTCATCTACATAAATCATCAAGGTGCTATTTGTAGAATTTAGCAACAGAACTATCTTCCCTTTCAAGTGACCAGCTTACAAATGCTGTAACATCTTTACTCCTTGATTATTATTTTTTTAAATCCTAAAGGTGATTTATATCTGATAATGATTCCCTAAATTATGCAGTGCTTCGTTACATACAGAATCACTGCCAAAGTTGCATAAATTATATTCAAGCAGACCTGCCTGTGCTTCTTCACACTTTGGAAGCACAACTAACTCATCCTCATTGCAATTCACGTTCAATTGGCAAATTAAATAATTTTTGAAGCCGGTCAATGAAAGAGAAAGTACCGCAGTATCATTTTCTCTGAAGTTCTGCATACTGCCCCTTTAAGGCCAGTAGACAACGTCTGGTCATTTGAACTTGACAATAAAAGAGCAAGTTGTTAACTAGTTGACTATATGTTGATTATTGCAAAGTTAAAAGCATCTGGTTATCATTGTTAATTAATTATATAAGAGGTTGGCCTTTTGATATCAAATGTGCTATTATATTTTTCTCAAAACCTAGAAAAATGATGAAGACTTTGCGTAATCAATAACATGATTTCATCTAATACGCTACAGGTATTTCAGGTTCTTTAAACTGCTTACACACAAAATATTTATGTCACACAATTTGTGAATCCTGTCACTCAAAGAGCAGAACCACACACTAAGGCTGCAGAAATAAGATAATTCTCAGACTTTCACTCAGTTTCCAATATCATAAAACACTTTTTGCTTAACACTACACACAATTCTCTACTCATGGCACAAAAATCTAACAGAAAGTAACTTGAATGCCTTTGCCAAAACAACCAATCAAAATGCTACACTCATTCACCAGTGTCTCACAGACATTTCTCACATATGTACACACTAATAGCTGAACCGATCATTAACCAATCACTTTTGGTATAGGCTCATAAATAGACTGCAAAGGTCAGATTACCTGTTTAGAACAATAGATGCAGACATTGCAGGGAGAGCGAAGGGATAAGAACTAGGACACGGTAGAGGAGGTAGAGGACGAGGGCGAAGAAGAGGTGGAAGGACAATGGTGGAGGAACGTGGGGACATAGAGACGCTGCTTCTGTCCAAGGTTGGATATGCCGCTCTAGGAGATTCTTTCCTCGCTGTTTAGCAAGAGAGAATATAGCGTGTGATGTAGACTAAGTGTTGTGGCCAGACCAGCCCAGAGGAAGGATGCACCTTAGCACTGTTGTTTAAACACCAAAACACTACACACAACTTTCCTATACAACTTCTACTTTTGTTTTTCATATGTTTATGGTTTCTGTACAAATTCGCAAATGGCATATGGTTTTGTCTGTCTATTCTGTACTATGGTAATTAGAGTAAAATAATGTTTTGGAAATATAAATATTCTGTTTCAGCATCTCATTGGTTTTCACTGTGTTTCAACCCCACAACAGATTTACTTTCACTAGAACATTGTATGGAACTTTACATAGGATAATGAATGCCAGAAGAGCTTCAGATTTTCAACAAAAGTGTTTACATGGTATACATCCAAAATTGTGCTATTGTGAAAGAAGTGTTCGCCATTTGATGCAAATGCTTCATTCATGCGTTTATGGCATTTTGAATGCAGTGTTACATTTTGAGGGAGATGTGAGGCATTTCGCATTTTGTGTGTGCAGTTTTAGGAATTGTGTGTAGAGTTTTGAGAAAAGGAGAAATAGTTTTGAAAATGTGTTTAAGCAGTCGGAAACTGTAATATCAGGTACTCCACATAGACCTCAGGTAATCTAAAGACAGAAACAGAAATATCTCAGGCAATCTACAGACAGGACAGCAGCATATTAACCTCAGGTAATACACTGCTCAAAAAAATAAAGGGAACACTAAGATAACACATCCTAGATCTGGTCTGGGGAACGGACGGGCCAGTCCATAGCATCAATGCCTTCCTCTTGCAGGATCTGCTGACACTCCAGCCACATGAGGTCTAGCATTGTCTTGCATTAGAAGGAACCCAGGGCCAACCACACCAGCCTATGGTCTCACAAGGGGTCTGAGGATCTCATCTCGGTACCTAATGGCAGTCAGGCTACCTCTGGCGAGCACATGGAGGGCTGTGCGGCCCCCCAAAGAAATGCCACCCCACACCATTACTGACCCACTGCCAAACCGGTCATACTGGAGGATGTTGCAGGCAGCAGAACGTTCTTCATGGCGTCTCCAGACTGTCACATGCTCAGTGTGAACCTGCTTTTATCTGTGAAGAGCACAGGGTGCCAGTGGCGAATTTGCCAATCTTGGTGTTCTCTGGCAAATGCCAAACGTCCTGCACCTGTGGACGTCAGGCCCTCATACCACCTTCATGGATTCTGTTTCTGACTAGACACATGCACATTTGTGGCCAGCTCGAGGTCATTTTGCAGGGCTCTGGCAGTGCTCCTCCTGCTCCTCCTTGCACAAAGGCGGAGGTAGCGGTCCTGCTGGTGGGTTGTTGCCCTCCTACGGCCTCCTCCACATCTCCTGATGTACTGGCGTCTCCTGGTAGCACCTCCATGCTCTGGACAGTACGCTGACAGACACAGCAAACCTTCTTGCCACAGTTCACATTGATGTGCCATCCTGGATGAGCTGCACTACCTGAGCCACTTGTGTGGGTTGTAGACTCCGTCTCATGCTACCACTAGAGTGAAAGCACCGCCAGCATTCAACAGTGACCAAAACATCAGCCAGGAAGCATAGGAACTGAGAAGTGGTCTGTGGTCACCACCTGCAGAACCACTCCTTTATTGGGAGTGTCTTGCTAATTGCCTATAATTTCCACCTGTTGTCTGTTCCATTTGCATAACAGCATGTGACATTGATTGTCAATCAGTGTTGCTTACTGAGTGGACAGTGTGATTTCACAGAAGTGAGATTGACTTGGAGTTACATTGTGTTGTTTAAGTGTTCCCTTTATTATTTTTGAGCAGTGTATAAAGACAGCGATTAATTTACCTCCGGTGATCTAAAGACCGTTATGATTCAGCACTACTGCACAGACTGTTCTGCAGGAATCACAAATATCAGGTAGAAATAATAGCTTGTAAATAATAAATAATGAACTGTTATAGAATTTATTGGAAATACACCCTTATACAAATACAGAAATCTGGGCCTACATGCAAACCCAATACCTATTTCTCTAGAAAGCATATTCGGAAGAGATCAGAAGAACTAATTTAGAACTGGAAAAGAACTGCTCTCCATTCAAAAAACTCAAATAAAATGACACAGCCAGTCACCGTCAAACTATTTTTCTTAACTTAAACTTCAAATGTCTTAATGGAAATTGTGTGTAATGCATGTTTACATATCGAACACCCTCAAGTGAAAGCATCTCCACAAGGCACATTGTTGTAGTCAAGCACCACCCCTTTTTTAAAGGCATCATCACCAAGATAACATCTGATTCCTCACACCGCAATCTGGCTGCTTATTGTAGCTGGCCAGCAGACGGGTCGGCCAGCAGACGGGTCGGCCAGCAGACGGGTCGGCCAGCAGACGGGTCGGCCAGCAGACGGGTCGGCCAGCAGACGGGTCGGCCAGCAGACGGGTCGGCCAGCAGACGGGTCGGCCAGCAGACGGGTCAGGCCTCTATGTTGAGCTTGGCAAAGCGGTATTGGAGGGACCCAGGGTTCCGGAGCAGGACCAGTCCTCTCTGATTGGCCGGCTGTTTTAAGAGGGTGTGGAGCAGCCCTGTTAGGCTCACGTATCCCAGGCCCTCTCCACACCCAGCCGACAGAGAGAAGTCTCCCTGGGTCAGCCAGCCTAGGGTCACCCTGGAGCAGTGAGAGGTCACGCTTGGAAGAGGTTCCGGCCACAGCCCCAGGGTCAGTCCAGAGCTGATTGGGTCCTGGTTTGAAGTGATGCTAGAGGGGCTAGGACCAGGGAGGACGTTAGGAGTTGTAGCCTGGTCAGATGGCTTGCTGGCGGGCTTGGAAAAGGAGGAAGCTCCAGGCTTTTTGGGGCCCTTTTTGCGTGCCTCTTTGATGCGGGTCTTGAAGTGGTCCTTGTGGAGTGGCTCCTGAGGCCCGGTGCAGCCCGGCTCCTTCTGTACCAGCTGGAGATCTTCCATGGTGGGGACACACACCAGGGCGTGCTGCTCTGGTTGGCCCTTGGAGAGGAGGGTCAGGCGAGTCCAAACCAGCCCCCCGCCCCCAACGACCCTCTGGAGGGATGCCGCCGTTTCGCGGCCCAGCAGAGGGACTGACGCCAGGTTCCGTGCCCTCTGACCTTTTGAAGATGTGGGTCGGCACCAGGCCGAGAGCTGCCTCAGATACTTCCTGTTCCTGTAGAGCAGACAGAGCAAATCAGAGATCAGTATTAATACTGCAGAACAACCAATCACAGTTCAGTGATTATCCACCATTTACTTCTAGGAAAGGTACTTTGTACTCTCAATGAACGGACACAGCAGTGTGAGGTATAGTGTCTTTGAAACTGCTTAGCGAGTCCTAATCCAAGAAGATAGATACTGTCAAAACACAGGCCAATCAATTCAAATGAGCTCATAAAGTCAGTCATTACTCTGAAGCAATAGAGCTGACTCTATGAGGATGAACAGAGTTTCAGACTCCACTAACTAAACAGATTTATTGAAGTCATTTGGTTTGGAACGTTCTCATCTTGGGTGGGGTCATGTCTGGCAGCTGTAAAATACTACTGTTAGAAAGAAGTAAAGATGAAAACAAAAATGTGTAAATTAAAGGTCAAATGCAAACATGAAAATATTATGGATGAATAACATGAGTGCAGAGAGGAGGTATGTTAGATGTTGTGAGGAACATTAACAATAATAACCAGGCCATTAGAATGACATTAGGCTTAGAGCAGCAGAGAGGCAATGGGCAAGTAACCAAAAGGTCAGATGTTGTTGAGAAAGACTCCTAGCCCTAAATGCTCTTGTCATTAAGTGATACTGGGAAATCTACTAACTTAAAAATGTGTCTTGTGAAAGTCATTGTTCCAGCGTAACCAATGCAATTATCAACCACTTCTAACCTGAGGAACGTCATGCCTACAAGGCGCCAGACACCAGATATTACAGACGACATCACTAATCATCTATAAGAAGCATATACCTCACAACTGTGAAGCTCTGGTGTGGTGTGGCTAGGCCTAGGTGACATGTCTGCTCCATCGTGTCACCGGACTGCGAGACAGCCTCCTCCTCTCCCTCCCTCGCAATCAGCTCCCACTCCTCAGCCAGCTGTTGCCAGGGACAACGAAATGGAGCTAGGCAACCGTGCTTGATGTAATTGGTCCGTTTGGCGGGTGGGCGTCTACACAAAGGTCAGGGGTCAGACTCAAGTCAAATTGTTTTATGGCCAGATGGACAACAGGGTCATCAAACCATAACATAACTCAACTGGTAATAACAGTTAACATAACACTACGCTCACCTTTGTGAAGAAATAGCGATTATTATATAACAGAGTACACTCAGTACTAGTAATACATAATCATAACACACTGTATGCACAGTTTTTAATTAAATAACTTTACAGTCAGACTGCAGTATTATAAACCTTGTTACGGATGAGGACATTCACAAAAAATGTCCAAACATTGTCTATCGACGATGTAATAGTCTTTTATCCATGAAAATGACATTTATTTTACACACTGCAAGGGGTGAATTGGCAGGAATAATGCAGCTGCACCGTACCTACGCACATTAATTACCTTAATTAAAAGGCTGCAAACAAATATATCTAGTTGATGTAGTAAATACATTAATAAATAATAAAACGCCAGGTTGGCCACCATGATGCTAAGATGTTATACTGGACACACGCTTGAAGTGTTTAAAATAATTATGCTCCCCTTATAAAAATAGGTCAATATAATAATGTAGTAGCCTTTGAAATTATTTAATTAATCTACGCATTATTCTGGCCGCCTTTAGCCTTAATAAAGCCTACTTTCCGACAGTTTTGAACTGTGTTTTGATGAATCAGAAACAAGGATGAAAAAATATCTTCCTTACCTGCATTTGACAATATATACATAGTCAATTAGAGAAAATGATAAATAGCTATGTTTTCAAATATAAAATAATAAAAGTGAAAACAGTTTGATATGTTACACAAACACTGGTTTCCTGTATTATAAATGTAATATGATGTACTACACATCGTCTTTATAGGTCTGGTAATTAAAGTTGTTTGTGACAAAACCTGACACGACTGCCCATTTCATTTCTCATTCTTGTAATCTTGTTTTGCCATGATCTCTCAATCCCTTTCCCAATATTAGGCTATAGCCTATTTGCTAAATTACATTCTGAAATGGAACCCTTTTGCACAGAAACATATTTTTAATTATTAAAAGGTGTAAAAATCAATAAGATATCAAAGATTTCATGGTGCATTCAGCTTATTCAACAAATAATGTTAATTGTTCTATTGCATTATTTCACGAGCTACCACATGTTTGGGGAAAATGAAGGCTATGGCCTGTAGCAAATAGGGAAACACCAGATGAGGCTGTTCATCATGTTAGCCAGCTCACTGAGCTCCACGTTTGTGTGCCACCAAATAAGGCAGCACGAGTCAAGATAAATTTTAACAAATTATTGTTTTTGATATCGTCACGTGGTTGCCGTTGACGATGGCTGTAGTCGAGAGTGGATGTAATCGATCTATCGCCCAGGCCAAATGGGTACAATGAATTTAAATGAAAGACTACAATCATCTACCTCATTAATGGTGCTAAAGCAAGTTGTTTATGACAGTCTATTTTCTCTCTACATTTACTTGGGTATGTCAGGAAATGTTCCAGTCCAATCTCACCATCTGAACTGTTTTACATTTCTATTAAACCATCTCAGCGTCTGAACTGTATTACATTTCTACTAAACCATCTCAGCGTCTGAACTGTATTTTATTTCTATTAAACCATCTCATCGTCTGAACTGTATTACATTTCTATTAAACCATCTCATCGTCTGAACTGTATTACATTTCTATTAAACCATCTCATCATCTGAACTGTATTACATTTCTATTAAACCATCTCAGCGTCTGAACTGTATTACATTTCTATTAAACCATCTCAGCGTCTGAACTGTATTACATTTCTATTAAACCATCTCACCGTCTGAACTGTATTACATTTCTATTAAACCATCTCACCGTCTGAACTTAGCCAACATCTCAGTTTCTTGCTCCTCCTGGAAGCGTGCTCCAGCAGGACAGTCTGGGTAATCGTGGGGGAAGTGGGGCTCTCCTTTATTCTGAGCGTGTTTCAAACTCATCTTTAACCCTCCAATACGCACCCCTCTATAAACCTGACAACAAAGGTGTTCAGGTGATGGATGAAAAAAGCATTGATTGCATTTAAAAAGGGTTAACAACAAATGTGAAGTTGTGGCATTTATTCAGTCACTTTGACTTAAATGACAACAGCAGAACCGATCAGTAGAGAACAGAGTGCACTACGTAGGGAATAGGGTTATGATCTGAAGTAGTACTGAAAAGGGATTAGGGTGCCATTTGCCCTGAGGCAAAAGTCCATACCAGGGGTACCCAGAAAGCCATGCCCCAGGCCTTGGGCAGAAGCAGGTCCCATCCTGCCCCCCAGGAGTCCATCTCAGTGCCCAGGCTCTTCCCAGGCTGCTGAACCAGGAGTACGGGTACCCTTCCCTGGGGCGGAGTGGGCAGGATGGAGCCTGGAACCAGCAGGTCCTTACGGCGTCTGTTGATTTCCTGCACGCAAACCAGATATCAGACCGCCATCACTCACACACACACACACACACACACACACACACACACACACACACACACACACACACACACACACACACACAGTTCCATACCTGATCAGACATCTTGTTGAGCGTGACAGTGTCACGGATTGAACGCTCCCATAGGGAACTTTGGCTGAGGTGTTCAGGGATCCCATTCAGCGTTAAATCCCTCCCCCTTTGGTCCATCCCTGAAACACAACGTGGCAGAGGGAATACTCACACATGACCAGAGGCTCCAGAGAGGAACTGAACTCTGGACTAATCCCAAATGGATCCCTAAACCCTATACACTAGATCGTGTTTAAGTGATTCACTGTTTTCTGTTCTGTACAGTATCAGTTTCATATTTAGGAACTGTACATTTCTGAAAGCATCATTGGTTTATACATTTGTTTTGTACAGGTGTCTTAAATTTTGCACACACACACACACACACACACACACACACAATTTTAAAGCTGCACTATGTAACTTTCCATTTGTTTGTCAATTTGTCTGAAATCTTGCGTAGATTTTTAAAAATTATTTTGTATAAATATGTTTTTACCGAACATAGGAATAATACAGGGAATGCATTTGTTTCCAATTAAATATTGTGAAATGTCAATTTTGCTATTCTACTATTGTCTGTATTTTGTATTATTTATTTAAGTAGATGTTTACAATCACCAGATCCAAAACGTTAGTTCCTAATGTTTACTAGTCCAAAAACATTGTTTTTTCTTCTTATTTTAGCTTTTGTAAAAATGTACATTGTGCAGGTTTAATTCATTATTAAAAAAGAAAGCCAAACGCTCAAAGTTACTTGCTGAAACCCAGTTCTACGTAACAAGCACAATGTTTTTTTGAGTTTCTCTTGCCGCCCCTTTTCCAAATCCAGTGACCTGACAGGGATGCGTATTAGCACAAAGCTCTTGGAAAAATCAACAGCATCACCTCATCGCTTTAGAAGGCAGATAACTAAGTAATACTCAGTGAACCTATCAGGGGTGGTCTGAGTACAAGGTCCTGCCAGGATTCGAACCTGGAACATCTGCATGGATGAGCAGAGTCTCCCCAGGAGCACAAGACCAGAAAAGTACCAGAACCAAACGGACCCACTGGGTTCATAACCGCCCCATGTTCATGCACAGACGTAACCATGGCTACAGTGTAGGAGGGCACCTTTCAGCTTCTTGTTGTTCGGTACGGCCTTGACCCTGCTGTTGGGTAAGGTCAATCTGGGGTCATCGACAGTCAGGCCCAGGACAGATTTGGCCGGAACCTCTGCTGTAGAGTACAAACCTTCGGCATGCACACACACAAAAACACACGTTACACACCACCACCACAACAACAACAACAACAACAACAACAACGAGTTCAACCTTTGCCCCAGAACATCATCTTCAGTTGTACGCCACCTTGGAGAACGTTGAAGACAGATGCTTGTTGTTGATGAAGGGACATGTTTCGGTTGTCTTTGCAGTGGTCTGGCCACCAGAACGGAGAGGGTCCTGTTTTACTCAGAACCTAGAACAAAGACCAACACATCACACTGAAATGTCTTGGACATTAACTGGCCTCCAGGTAAATCATCCCTTCAGGACAATGTTGGTCTCTAGGTAAATCATCCCTTCAGGACAATGTTGGTCTCTAGGTAAATCATCCCTTCAGGACAATGTTGGTCTCTAGGTAAATCATCCCTTCAGGACAATGTTGGTCTCTAGGTAAATCATCCCTTCAGGACAATGTTGGTCTCT
>JACXGM010026353.1:0-14912 GCA_016801145.1 Umbra pygmaea
ACACACACACACACACACACACACACACACACACACACACACACACACACACACACACACACACACACACACACACACACACACCCACACACACACACACACACACACACACACACACACACACACACACACACACACACACACACACACACACACACACACACACACACACACACACACACACACACACACACACACATCCAGGCACAAACACACAGACATACATGCAGGCACACACACACACAGATGCAGGCACACACACACAGACAGACACATATGCTGACACACACACACACACACACACACTGGTAGGTGCTCAGGGGATCATAATCTAAAAATAGAACAGGTGTAGATTAGTACAATCCTCTGTAACCTTCCCCATATAAACCACCACATATAGTTTTACTATAGGAACCACAAACTGGGCAGTGGATATATGTCCTCACTCGTTTGCTCACTTAAACACATGCACACATTGTTATTCTACTGTAATTGTAAGGATTTTCTGGGGAACAAATTGATTTAAATTAAATAACTATTTTCTCTAACACCTTAACACTAATTCTAAACCTAAACCTCAATTTGAACCCTATTCCTAGATTTATCCACAAGCCAAATAAAGCCAAATGTGAGGAAAATAATGCCCTCATCAGTCATTGGACACATTTGGTTCTCACAGATAGAAATAGAGGCACACCCAACAACACACAGACACATACACACTCTGTCATGCACACATGCATGCACACACAAACACACACGCACACAAACCCTGACATTAATTTTAACCCTAACACATAATCCTAAACATAACCCCCACTCCTAACCTTATCCTAGCCATCCAACCCCTTCATCCTAAAATAGCTTTTTTGCAAGTAAGGAATGGAAAAATGTCATAACGTCTTGAGTTATATGTTTAGAGACACAAACATACAGACTCACACAAACATATGCACACAAACATACACAAACATACACACACAAACATTCACACACAAACATTCACAAACACACACATGATCCTAACTGGAGCTGAAAAGCTACTGCATGTAGTATTATGCAATCAGAGCGCCCTCACATCATAGCCCAACAGATGGACATTTTGTAAAGAACAGTGTATAGATGTCATGGAAACCATTACTCATAGGGAACCAACACAGTGTCAACACAACTAAAATAAAACCAACAGTGTCAACACAACTACAATACAACCAACACAGTTTCAACACAACTAAAATACAACCAACAGTGTCAACACAACTACAATACAACCATCAATGTCAGCAAAACTACAATACAACCAACAGTGTCAACACAACTACAATACAACCAAAAGTGTCAACGCAACTAAATTAAAACCACCACAGTGTCAACACAACTAAAATACAACCAACAGTGTAAACGCAACTACAATACAACCAACAGTGTAAACGCAACTACAATACAACCAACAGTGTAAACGCAACTACAATACAACCAACAGTGTAAACGCAACTACAATACAACCAACAGTGTAAACGCAACTACACTACAACCAAAAGTGTCAACACAACTAAAATACAACCAACAGTGTCAACGCAACTACAATACAACCAACAGTGTAAACGCAACTACAGTACAACCAAAAGTGTCAACACAAGTAAAATATAACCAACAGTGTCAACGCAACTACAATACAACCAACACAATGTCAACACAACTACAATACAACCAACAGTGTCAACACAAATACAATAAAATTGGACTTAATCCAATCAGATTTAGTTGGCCATGAATAATGGAGTGGCGATAGCGAGCATTAAAAAATGTCAGCAAACAAACACCATTTAACTCACGCCCAATACAAACTGTTGTTTGAAACATGCAGTCTTCAGTGAATGGAAAACAATACAAGGATACAAAATTACTAAAATGTATTGAAGGATTTGGTTTTGTCAACGTGAAAGTGTGTGAAGTGCTTCAGTTTCTGTCTGACTGTGGGAGTGGCTGAATACTCCATGTCATAGGGAACACTGGAAGAGAGAGGAAGAGCTCCCAGTTGAACAGCCTTCACCACACTTGACTGAAGAAATCAATCAGTGAATCACGATGACATTCAACTGAGAGGAAAGAGCAAACATGGCTTCCAGAGAAATGGTCCAGAAAGAAACCCTGAACAGCAAGAAGTCCTCAGAGACTGATAAACATGTGTGTTTAGCTTCCTGCCAGGGCCCCACAGGATGTGATAACACTTAGACAACGGGATATACGCTGTCAACCTGATAAAAAAAATAGGATGTTTAGGATTTTATGAAAAGGTGAGAGAGCAAATTTGTTAACGTTCCATGTTGTCTTCTACATTAATGCATGCTACTGTATTTGCTTCCTCCCATGACCTATTGTAAAGCATCTTAATCACCTGAGGCTGTTGACACAGTGCCACCATATTATGATCACAATAACTCTACTGTGCTGTATAGGCACAAGCCTGCACTACTTAAAGGTTACTGTAATGATCCATGGCGTGATAAGGAGTGGAGACAAATGCAAGGAGTAATAGAAAACAAACATGGTTTTAATGGCAAAAACACTCATACAAAAATAAAGAAGCCACAAGGGGGAAAAAACGTAATAAAGCATGAAGGAGGGGGGGCCGGAGGGGTCGCATGGGTCATCCAATCGTCAGCCTCCAGGGGAGAGGTGCCGCATTCAGTTATTTGAAGGGGTGGGGCAGCCGGTACCAGCTGTAGGGGCACTGCAGGCTTAGAGGGTGCTGCAGCTGGTACCAGCTGTGGGAATGGTGCACCTGACACCGGCAGCATGGGGCGTGGCAGCAGGTTCTAGGTGAGGGGACAGTGCTGCCTGTGCCGGCCGTAGTGAGAGAAGCTGCGGTAGACACCCCGGGTGCTCTCTGGTGTGGCCGCTGGTGGTGGAATAACTGTGGTTTCTGCTGCACCAGGTGGTCTCTCAATGACGCTGGTGGACCCCCAGTGGGCTAAAGTGATGCAAGCACCTGATAAGGAGTATGGGGCTTCGCCCCCTCCTTGGGCACAGGTCTGTTCCCCCGGGAGAGGCACAGCATGTTGGTCCCCCGGCATGGGCTCAGGAGCAGGCAGGTTCTCTGTCATTGGCATGGCGAGTAAACCCTTCAGACCTGTCATGGAGTGTGGAGCTACTGGCTCTTACGCGGAGGAAGACACCACAGACACAGGCTTGGAGAACGTAGCTGTTGGCACAGGTGAGAGGAGCGGAGCTGGTAAGCTGAAAGGGACGTAGCTCCATCAGGGCAGCTGGTGGGAGAGCTAAGGTAGCGGTGAACCAGGCGGCGGGTCCTGCACTTCAAGTAACATCCCCAACTGTCTGGGTTGTGGGACTGGCATTGAGGGGGACTTTAGTTGGCTAGGGCGGCAGGATGGTAGAGTGGATAGGGAGGGCCTGTAGCCAACTAGAGTTGGCGCACTGGAGATCATTGTCTGTATCCCCCTCACCTTCTACCTGGTCCAGCACCCAGCATATGAGTTCCCTTTCAGTTTTGCCATCGTCTTTGTCGAAGTATTGCTCCTGCTTCTCCATGCTGTCCTCCATCAAAGTGAGCTGTGTTGACCCGCTTGTGCCCCGTCCCCAAAAAGTTGTTTGGGAAATCATGCTAGCTGTCCATGGTTTTCCTGTCCGTTGTGTGAGGAGGGTAGCTTGCCCGTGCCTGTGGTGGAGAATGCGTCTCCCTCCTAGGCCAGTAACTCCTATCGTCGGCCCGGCCGAGCCTACCCAACAACCGGTAGGGGAAGCTAAAGGGACTATACCCCTCTTCTACCACCCCAATGTCAGTGGGTAGCAGGGATAGCTACAGCCCTACCAAGAATCGTGTTTGCCCCACCTTAGCCCCACCATGAAATATCAACTGTGCTGACTTAGTTGCGTTTTTATGTGGTTTCGGTGCAGAGTATGTGAGCGGAGTGGAAGCGGAGCGAGGAGCGGAGCTGACCCAGTTTACCAGAGCGCAGAGCGATGTTTGAGCGACCCAGAAGGCTCTCGCTCAAAATCGCTACAGTACCGCTCCAGTAGCACTCACTTCACATACCGTAGTCAGGACAGCCTAATGAGCCTCTACATGGAATCTTTTTTAAGTTTGTTAACATTTTAATTTATCTTCACAATATATATAGAAAATACATAGAGAATATTTGTGAAATGAGATTGCACTGTATTGTATTAACAGTTGTATACTGTACTTTAGAAACGGTTTGTTTTTTCGTGTAGCTACATGGTCACACTTTCATTTTTATTTTAACAACGTTATAACAATTCAAGCCGTTTTGTTTCAATATTTCAGCGATCGACATACATGATCACACAATGGATGGGTTTGTTAATATTGTAATATGACTTAAAAAATAATTGGAGCGATTTTGGAGTGTTAACTCCGTTAACTATTGCAACTTGTGTTCTCGCTCTTCGTCGATAGTAGCTATGTGTGTGTGTTCACTATAACAGAACATCGCACATTCGCACTGGCAGATCTATTCTTTGGAAAAGGTTAACAGAACAGAGAAAATTAAATTGGTATCCGATCCTATTTTCGCTAGACTCAATCTTAAAAAACTAAATATATAGCCTATATTTTTGGATCGATCTGCCCATCCCTATTGGGTGTGTAGTGGACAGGTTTCCCAGACCAAATTAACGAGTTGAAATAGCGCAAATAGACTATTGCCTAAACTCAGTAGTAGTGACTTTCCATGTCGGTTGCTCTAGATGTAATTTGCGTGTGAAAAAAGGAGTCAGTCCGACGTGGTATTTCTAGCTACTGGGAATGATGTTATGCTCTATTATATTGTGCATGTATTCACATTGAAATTCAGACGTTGATTTGAGCCCAACCACTGTGTGGATTAGCCCCACCATAGTTATGCC
This sequence comes from Umbra pygmaea, assembly GCA_016801145.1. Lineage (NCBI taxonomy): Eukaryota > Metazoa > Chordata > Actinopteri > Esociformes > Umbridae > Umbra > Umbra pygmaea. The sequence continues at coordinate 4,891 of JACXGM010026353.1, forward strand.
AAAAAAAATACTCTGGCGCCGCCACTGGTAATAAACCATCAACAGACTTACACATAACAATACCTCATAGTGAACAGGAAAAACCACAGGACCTAAATCTCACATTAACAATCACAAATGAGAATCAGTTGGCCTGATCACCCACAGGTGTGGAAATAATAATTGAAAGTGACATGAACTGAAAAGACCACAGTGTGGCGCCCTTTCCCCATGAATGTCACAGTTACAATAAGACTAATTTTTTCAACAATCTTTCACTTTAGATTTTACAGTAAAATATGTATTTTCACCCAATGGGTTTGATGCGCACACCGTTCCATTCACTCCGGTCCCGAATGTAATGCGAATAAAACATTATTAATTTATATGATTAATTATTTATAAACATTCATTACCTGGTCATTTGGGTTTTATTTAGTAAATTCCCAAAACGGGTGAACCTATATTATTATATTAATATATACTAAGAGATCACGATTATAACAGGAACGTTACGAACACTCAAATGTAAGCAGTGATTGGTCTGCCATAACTGGTGTTACAGTATGTGATTTAGCGATCCCATTCAGCAGCTAATAGGGCGAGCAGAATTACACAGTCTACCTGTATGGGTGGAGGTTTTAGGTTCAGATGGAAAGAACACAGTTTACATTTATCATTTTCAATGGGCAGTGCTTATTGGTATGTGGGATATTCCCTGGAATATTTCACCTTATTTTTCATGTCATACTGACAAAGATAGTATGCAAATGCATCCATGAAATTGTATAGCCCTCCCTCTTCACTCCTGTAGAATAACTGTGACACCCTGAGGCATCCACAGGGATATCCACTGGTGCTGACACCAAACTGCTCAGAAGAAAATCTGTCATTTTGATGGCTCACATAAACATCTTGTTCTACCAACATCTCAGCGACCAAACAATCTGCCAGTTGACTAAATGGGATCAGGTGTAATATTATCGTCAGCAATATTATTGTTATCAACTGAGACGATCAGAATGGAAAGACGTCCCCTGTAAGACATGATCTATTTGAAGTGGAGAGGACAAGTTCAATTATCTACGAATTGGCTTATAAAGGTTTTCTGATCACTCTCATTTGCAGCACTATCCTGGATGTTGTGTCCAGGGTTACCAGTTTTATCCCACCTGGTCTAATCTTGCGCTCGCTGACTCCCAGCTGTCAGGGTCAACTCCGAAATTATAGCCCCCAACCTAGAGACTGGGGTAATCCAGTTTGGGTGAGCCGGAGGATTTCAGGTCACATGCTGGGCAGCTCAACACCATGAATCTTTGTTCTATAGTCTGTGACTGAAGGAACTTCATTTGCTGAGATGCTGGGATCTGAGGGAAGCTAAGATAGAAGTTAAACACAACTGTAATTGTAGTGTGTGATTCTAACCTAATTTAATGAAATAGTATTCTCTATGTTTTTACACATACACATAGCAATATATTAGTATGTGGCCCTTCACTTGGTTTCAAAAGCTCAATGTGGACCTCAAGCAAAAGACTTTGGGCATAAAGTGTTGAGGTTTTGGGTTAGCCACTATGTTTATGGCTAGATAAGGTATGTTCCACAGAGAGGCTGCAGATTGTCTGTCTGCATCCGTGCCTGGTACGACGCAATGCAACTTAGCACACATTGTTGCTATAACCTGGCCCAAGACATATTCTCTTGTACTACAAGTTTAATGTCTATTTGTGTGCTGTCCCTGTTTCAAATAAATATATTTCCAATTTCCAATGCACTGATTTACACAGCCACACATACCACACCAGGGCCTGGCAGACACAGCCCTTTGGTGTCCTGGTGCAGCCTTGGAAATAGCTGCGTCAAATGTAAATTGGTCCAAAAGTTAAGTCAGTGGCATTCCACTGGCAACAAGCCCCATGACTCCAGTTATGGAAAAACACTGCAGGAACAAAACTCAGCCAATACCAAAAATGAACCAAAAAAGCCAATTTGGCCAAACTCTTCTAAACAAAATGTCAGTTTACTCAAGATCTTTTAAACAATGGAAAAATGTAATTTCATGTTGGGACTTTCCTTCTTAATTTCCTTTTTCATCTGTTTTTCTGGCAGTCCCGTTCCATCTGATTCTAATAATCATTCATTTGCACCTGTGATCGATTTCTTGTTCCAACACTATCTTTCACAATTGTACTGTTTCAGATTTAATGAACAGAGAGAAAGTGAGGGTGAGAAAGGAGACAACTAGTACCACCAGAAGGACAGAGAAAAGGTGGAGAGTGAAATGAAGTGTATAGTCTCCATTTCAAATCTACAGTAAGCCTCTGTTTGGCTATTTTCTCATCATGCTCAAAGTTTACTTAAAAACTGGCAAAGAAATGAAGAGAGCTGTAAGCTGTGTTGGCAAGGGGCTGTTTCCTTCTTCTCCTCACGCGAGGAGGTCTGACTACTCTGTACGGAACCTTCAGTCTAGTAAATGACCACAACAAAGGTCAGTTTAACACACAGAGTATCACATGCATGCACAGATGTTGACAGGCTAGGTGTAAATTCTTCCAATTATAGGCTGTTTGTGTGATATGCGGTTTATGTACATACACTACAATTATAATAATTATCTTACCTAAGTTAACCATGAAATTCATGATTATTTTTGATAAAGAGTGATGATACAAACAAGCACAAACTAGCACATACTGTAAATGATGTAATAACATTTTTCAAGAACTTATTTCACTTGACAGCTCTACTCCTACAACAAGGCCCAAACTCAAGGCTGCATCTTTAAGAGGAGTATGTGAGTATGGCAGAAATGAGACAGAGATGAGAGAGAAAAGGAACTCGGTTTATGAAAGTGAGAGAGGCAGAACAAGCGACAGTGAAAGAAAGCAATAGTGTCCTAGTTCAGATTCTTCATCATCTGCTGATATTTACTAGGCCTTTACCTCACATCACTTTGTTTCTCTTTCTCTACCATTCCCTAAAATAACAGGGCAGAATGCTGATTAACTGAGAAAATAAATCAGTTAATCTGAAGGAACATTCTGGTAATTACACCAACGTGACCTTTTAAGACCAGCATATTCCTAGCTGGCTACCTTGACATAGCAGCACAAGACTGGCCCTTTTGTGTCCACGCGGCTTCTGATGCTCTGCACAAGTTCAAAAGTTCACATGGTTCTTTTTCTACCCTTTTTTTGCCTTGTGGGGTGTTACTGAAACTGTTTTTCAATCATATATTTAGCTCCAAAAAATATTCTAGTAAGGTTTCTTTGTTAGTTGTTAGGTAATATGCTTTTAATTTATTTTAATTCTTTCTATTTTAAGTAATTTTAAATAAGTTAGTTTGCTAAATTATCTGAAGCTGTCATGGTTCAGGCTGAATTGTTTCAATTAAAACATGGATGTAAAAGAAACACAATTCAAAATAACACCAGATCATCTATCTAGCCCTTCAAAAATAAGCTTTTTTTATAAAGGTGACTGTGTGTGGCCTTTACAAAGAGTCACCAGAGGTTTGTGGAGATACACTCCATTAAAGCAACCTCAGAGAGGAAATACGACTGATATGTATACCACCAATATTTCCACGCTTTTTAAAACTAACTTTATTAGTTTGTTTTGTTATTACATACAAAGAAAAATCCTACAACAGCAAACAGAAAATGAAAGTTATTATGGGGATTTTTTAAACTGTGTACTGTTGATAAGTACCGGTAGTAAAAAAAGAAAAATTGCATCTGACATTTTAAAACGTTTAAAATTTCAGAGGTATTTCTAAACGTCAGATAAAAAAGTTTTCAGTTTTACATTCCATGCACTGCAACAATGAAATTATGATCCTACATTTGTAACGTACTGTCATCTGTGGAAACGAGATATGCAGCCCTGCTCACTGTTCACTACACAATTCCAGAAAGATCATAACAAAACTTCCCAGACTAAGATCAAAGACCCTGCTGCCAAACAGCCATCAGTACAGCAGCTTGTTAGGGTTACAGGCATCCGTGTACAATCTGATCTGAAACATGAAAATCTTATAATTTCATACATTACAGACTCCCAGTATGCGCATTCTAGTGTGAAAACGTCTGAATGTACAGTTCTTGAAATGTCAGTGTACAACATTTTGGAGTTGGCACATCCCTTCTACTGTCCTGTCAATTAAAATTGTAAAGATCCCCACCCCAAAACAAAAGAGTGTAATGCTCTGCTGTTGTGTAGCACGTGCAGTGAAGTCAGAGCGAATTAAACAGAGATTACTGTTCAAATTTATATCTTTGTTCTTGTAATGTGGTAAACGGTTGTGGAAGCTTGACAAAGTGAGGCGCATATCTGGAAATCTAATAATAAATTAGACAGAATTTAGGATCCATTTGCTTCTATCCTTGCATTACCCATCTCCTGACACCCAACCTTCGCTCTCTCTCTCTTTCTCTCTTTCCATTTCTTCCTCTTCTTGGGTTCCTCTCCTCATCATTCTCTCACTAACCTCCAAAAACAAACGCTGCAAAGATGGTTCTACTGCTTCTCTCTCTGGAACATGGAACATATATTTATGTTTTGCCCTCTGACGTTCAGTTGGCCGTGCATGAACATTTTGTGACACTTGGGACCACCCTTATGTAAAAAGTATGCTCACATGACTGCAAGTTCCTTTGAATAGAAGTGTCCACTAAGCTGCTAAATGGTATAAAATATTATAAGCCTATAGTATATGACAAAATCTGTTTTGTTGTGCTTGATTTCCCCTGCCACAACATATAATAATATGTATATTAAAACAAAGCTGTCACAATGCAGGGTGTAGCGGGGAGTGAAGGAAACAACTGTGAAGGAGGTATAGTTTAATTCTAGTTTAATTCTGAAAATAACTTGTACAAATCAAACGGCTATGAGGAGCTGAAGGATACACAAACTCTTGCTAAAACCCAAACGAACCCCTCCACCCTCCACTCCACCCTTGGTCATTGAATTGCGCGTTCACACTCATCTCTGCCATTTGCACAAGTGTCCCAACGCTGAGGGAGTGAAAATGATCAAGGGTTTAGTAGGGTCTAATTAGTAGGACCCTGCAATACCCACTTCAAGCAAATATACACTGATGCAGCCGCTAACAAGTGGCTAAAGAAGTAATTTCCCATAATGCACCAGGTTATTTCTGAGCATGGGCAATTCCACACTAACAGAGGATAGGCGTGCCCAGTGATACGACCTATGTTTGTTTGACACAAACATAAGGAAATACAGTATAATACAGTATCACAAAAGTGAGTACACCCCTCAGAGTTTAGTAAATATATAATTATAACTTTTCATATGACAACACTGAAGAAATGACACTTTACTACAATGTAAACCTTGTATAACAGTGTAAATTTGCTGTCCCCTCAAAATAACTCAACACACAGCCATTAAGGTCTAAACCACTGGCAACAAAAATGAGTACAGCCCTAAGTGAAAATGCCCAAATTGGGCCCAATTAGCCATCTTCCCTCCCCGGTGTCATGTGACTCGTTAGTGTTACAAGGTCTCAGGTGTGAAAGGGGAGCAGGTGTGTTAAATTTAGTGTTATCGCTCTCACATTCCCTCATTCTGGTCACTGGAAGTTCAACATGGCACCTCATGGCAAAGAACTCTCAGAGGATCGGAATAAAAGAATGGTTGCTCTACATAAAGATTACCTAGGCTATAAGAAGATTGCCAAGGCCCTGAAACTGAGCTGCAGCACAGTGGCCAAAACCATACTGTGGTTTAACAGGACAGGTTCCTTTTAGAACTGACCTCCCCATGGTCGACCAAAGAAGTTGATTGCACGTGCTCAGCATCATATCCAGAGGTTGTCTTTGGGAAATAGATGTATGAGTGCTTCCAGTATTGCTGCAGAGTTCGAAGGGTTTGGGGGTCAGCCTGTCAGTGCTCAGACCATACGCTGCACACTGCATCAAATTGGTCTGCATGGCTGTTGTCCCAGAAGGAAGCCTCTTCTAAAGACGATGCACAAGAAAGCCCACAAACAGTTTGCTGAAGACAAGCTGACTAAGGACATGTATTACTGGAACCATGTCCTGTGGTCTGATGAGACCAAGATAAACTTATTTGGTTTAGATGGTGTAAAGCGGGTGTGGTGGCAACCAGGTGAGGAGTACAAAGACAAGTGTGTCTTGCCTACAGTGAAGCATGGTGGTGGGAGTGTCATGGTCTGGGTCTGCATGAGTGCTGCCGGCACTGGGGAGCTACAGGTCATTGAGGGAACCATGAATTCCAACATGTACTGTGACATACTGAAGCAGAGCATGATCCCTTCCCTTTGGAGACTGGGCCACAGGGCAGTATTCCAACATGATAACGACCCCACACATGAGGTGTGTACTCACTTTTGTGAGATATTGTATATCATAAATAAAATGATATATTTTTAATTATGGTCATTTCATCTTTAAAGATATAGGGAATTGAAAATTAGAAATCCATTCTTGTTCCATAAATTTACAATGGAACATAAATTGCTCCATTCAAGTCAGGAGTTCATCCTAAAATATGCCCATAGGCTCAAACCACTGATTATCATCATATAGACCAGCCATCACCAATTAGCAGACTCCAGTCTGGGTCCGGACTGCGGGATGGTTCTCTCCAGACCGCAACACATTTCTTATGAAATAATAATATTGGCAGAGCTTCTCCTTTTTTTGTCGGGCACACTTTAGCCAGCTGAAGGGAGATGCGGGGGCCTATGTGTGTACTGTAGTTCTTAGACTGTAAAAAATATGGATATAGAAACTGTGATATCACAGATTGGTGTCTGAAAAGCGGTTTTGAAGCTCATGGTGGTTGGAGCCGACCATAGCCGTATTGGTAGAGTGTTACTCAGCGTAACTCCTGGATAACCAAAAATGGGCAAAGAGGTGGGGCCTAGGTGGAGCTGAGGTGCCTTGTTGCTGATGCCATGCCCACCTAAATGTGACATTACCAAGTTTGCAAAGGCTAAAGGCTGTTTTATGCTAAGCTATTCTAGGCTACATGCTACCAGTATGCTACTTTGCATTGCTAGCTGTTGCTAGAAGTTGCCAGTCACTGTAACGTTTTTTGTAATGTGCAATTTTGCGTAAAGTTGGTGTCTTCATTTTTTCAGCTTGTGACTCACGATTACAGCATCTGTCAATCGCTATATAGTTTTTTCAGATCTTAAATTTCTGCGCACCACTGTTGCCACTTTACAGATAAATCTAATGGAAAGTTATTATTTTGACAAAAATGTACAAACACCACAGATAAGTCAACTTCAGTAAATAGAATTAGCTAAAGCGATAGCAGATTGCACAAACCGCTAGGTGTGGCCACGATTTAGAGCGCCAGCACCACATTGTCACTCATTAGGCCATGCCCACTAAACAAATTTCTCATTTAAATAGATGAGTTATAAAAAATAAGCAATATACACCAAAACCAGGTACTGAGCTAAGATAGTGTTGCACTCTTTAAAAAACTAAGTCAACATTAAAGGGATTTCTTTATTTCTTTATAGTACAAGCACTAGCCAACTTCGATTCTCTGACCCAACCCAACAAAACAGAGATCTCTGCAGGGATCTCTCACTTCTCAAATTCTGTTATTTTTAAAGAGACAATGAACAATTTTCCCTAATACACATCTCTATAGATTAAAACATGGTTTTCTTTACAATTAAGCCAAATTCACCCGACAGGCGAACGTTATTGACATTATTGCACAGGTAGTTTTGAAATTGTGAATTCACATTAGGCACGCAAATTCTGCAAACGTTGTCCTTAATTTATTTAGATATATTGACACCTTGCAATAGGAACTGTTAGAATTCGTGGTGAAAAGTCTTTATCATGTGTACGTTAGTCTTCTACTATTTGTTATACTGTACATATATAACTTGATGATTAGTTAGCATTCCTGCAATTCTCTATGAGACATAAAATTCATTGGCTATTTTGCTCTTTAGTTTGTGTTAATACCAACTGACTGACTCATATTTTTGTTGCCTTACCTACATTAACTACACAGCGTTCCAAATTATTATGCAAATTATATAATACACAGATGTTCCTGAATAGTCAATGCAAATGACAGTCATTAAAATTTTCAAGTCATCAACCGTTAGGGCATAAGTTGAATTTCATTGAACAAAGCACCAATGAAAACAGTATTTTTTTCAAAAAAAAAAAAAAATTCACTGTTCGAAATTATTATGCACAACAGAGTTTGAAAAATGTTAATGTTTGCAAAGAACTTAAAATGGTAATTTGTTGGATTTGCAGCATTTCACATATTTACTGAAATCAAAAGCTATTTCAATCAAACACATCTTAACAGCGAAAGATGCATGTTAACATAGGACCCCTTCTTTCATATCACCTTCAAAATTATGCATCCTTTGAACTTGCGAGTTTACGGAGAGTTTCTGCTTGAATTTCTTTGCAGGATGTTAGAACAGCCTCCCAGAGCTGCTGTTTTGATGCAAACTGCCTCCCACCCTCATAGATCTTTTGCTTGAGGATGCACTAAAGGTTCTCAATAGGGTTGAGGTCAGGGGAAGTTGGGGGCCACACCATGAGTCTCTCTCCTTTTATGCCCATTGCAGCCAATGACATAGGGGTAATTTTGCAGCATGATATGGTGATATGAAGGCAAAGATTTTCTTTTTGTACCATGGAATAAAGTGGTTAGTCAGAAACTCTATATACTTTGCTGAGGTCATTTTCACACCTTCAGGGACCCTAATTAATTAAAAAACCCACTCGGGGCCTACCAGCTTTCTCCCCATAATTTCGGCCCAAAACATGACTCCGCCACCTCCTTGCTGACCACGCAGCCTTATTGGGACATGGTGGCCATCCACCAACCATCTACTACTCCATCCATCTGGACCATCCAGTGTTGCATGGCACTCATCAGTAAATAAAGAGTGTTTGAACATTCTTCATGTATTTCTGGGCCCATTGCAATTGTTTCTGCTTGTGAGCATTGGTAAAGAGTGGCTGAATAGTAGGTTTATGCACAACTGCAAGCCTCTGGAGGTACCAGCAGATTCAAATACCTGTTTGCTGCTTTGTAATAGCATTTTAGCACCTGCTCTCTTAATCCAATGAATGTGTCTGGCAGGAACCTTCCTCATTATGACTTTATCTGCTTGAAACTTTCTGTGCTCTGAATCAGCCACAAATATCTTCACAGTACAATGATCACACTTAAGTTAACTAATGTTTTTATACCTTTTCCAAGGTATTGCACTATTTGTGTCATGTGTTGGGTGTAGTGTGTAGAGGAGAGTGACCTAAGGCAGTAGTCGGTAGTTGACAGATGACCGTGTAATTATTAGAAACGAAAATCTGGAGGAACATACAGGTAGCAGGCTGCAAGGTACAACCAGAGCAAGAGCACAATGATAATTCCTCAATAGCCTATGTGCTCTTTAACAGCGGCACAGACACTGAATAGCTAAACATGAGCGACAGAGCGTACGCATTACTTCCTAACCCTGGCAACTCACTTGTCACAAACTACTTAACATGTAGCTCCTGGAATGTCTTCAGAACCCAACGTATTGTATACCACCGATAAACAGAATTTCAATGCCCGACACCTCTTCCCCAGTTCGGCCAGCTTATAAAGAACAAACTAACTAGCTAATCTAACACGGCAGCATTCACTCACTAATCAAATACCAGTTTAACCTAACATAGCAACTACCATAGCAATGGCCGAACAGGGGGAGAGGTGTTGCAACACTTCAAGGGACATGCACAACAACCAAAACCTTCATCCAATGCACTGAATAACATAAACATACCTAATACATGGTAATCATTGATTTTGTCAGGATCCAGCCCTAGTGGGACTGTTATTTTTTGACTTTCTGTTGGTTTCAGTGCTTTTTCACGGTGGTTTAGTTAGTTTTGTTATTTTCCCTCATGTATCATTTGTATTCTGCTCTGTTGTGTGTTCTGATTCCTTCCCCTTGTGTGGTGTTTGTCTCCCTCGTGTGCCTCTGTGGTGTTATTGCCTGTGCTCCT
>JACXGM010026354.1:0-14911 GCA_016801145.1 Umbra pygmaea
CCTTATGCTATGTTCTGATTTTGGAGTTCTGTTACGCAGGGGAACATTGAAAGAAGTATGTTTGTGAAAAGAGAGCAGGTCTGGTAGTGTAACTTAGCGTACGCTCTGTATATATGTTAGTCACGTCCACACCGCGGTAAGAGTGTGTGAAGTATATGTATATATATGCGTTGTGCTTACCACAGTCCTTGTCTCCTGCAACTACATTCCTCCTTTGTACCTGCATTGCTTCATTAAATCATTCCATTTCGACAACCGTTTCCCGGCCTGTGTCTCCCTCTCTACACCACCACCCGATATCGTGACAGATTCATATCTTTATGTTTGAAACCAGAAATTTGGCAAAAGGTTGAAAAGTTCAAGGGGGCCGAATACTTTCGCAAGGCACTATATGTATATAACTTAAATGGACTATATCGGCATTTATGGTTGAAACATCATCACATATATGTACATACACGTATATGTCCAAATATTCAAAGATTTGCAGTTTGGAAATGTGACATACATTTCCACATTTGACATCCATATCTGCATTTACTTATGGTTTACAGAATGTATAAGTGATGCAATGTATAATATCTGTCAATCTACATTATGTAATTTATTGATATGTATTAATAATAATATAATATTTACATAATTAATAATCATATTAATTATGTAAATAAATAATATAGAAATGGTCACATAGGTGTAGTGTTGAGAGGGAGAAAGGGAGACCATGCGAGGTATAGGGTTCTGTTGTTTTAATGAACCTCGTTGATATAATAAAACTAACAAGTCTTCCGTTCTTGCTGAAAGGATTTCAAGAGAGTGTGCACAACGTACAGTATATAGATTTCAGGAAAAGGGATGATTGCTCTTAACCGCGGCATACAGTCTTATGAAAATGTTTAGGCACCACTGACAATTTCCATCATTTTCATTTATAAATAATTGATTGTTTGGATCAGCAATTTGATTTTCGTCTATCTAATAACTGAATGACACAGCAATAGTTCAGTAGTAAAATTTGGTTTATTGGATGAACAGAAAATATGCAATATGCATCAAAATTGAAATTAGACAGGTGAATACATTTGTGCACCCCAACAGAAATATCACATCAATATTTAGCAGAAATAACAGCCTCTAAATGCTTCCTATAGCCTGTAATGAGTGTCTGGATTCTGGATGAAGGTATTTTGGACCATTCCTCCTTACAAAACATATTTGCAAAACCATCAAAACATCAGTTAGGTTTGATGGTTGCCGAGCATGGACAGCCCGCTTCAAATCACCCCACAAATTTTCAATGATATTCAGGTCTGGAGACTGGGATGGGCATTCCAGATCACTGTACTTTTTCCTCTGCCAGAGTAAATTTTGAGCAGTGTTTTCGGCCGTTGTCTTGTGAAATATCCAGCCCCAGCGTAACTTCAACTTTGTGACTAATTCCTCTACATTATTCTCAAGTTTCTGCTGATATTAAGTGGAATGCATGCAACCCTCAACTTTAACAAGATTCCCAGTACCGGCACTGGCTCCACAGCATGATGGAACCTCCACCTCAAGCATCTCGTGTGTGTGCAGTAATATCTTCTTCCGCATCACTCTCCCGTACAGCTTCTGCTTGTGCAAAGTGCGCTTAATTGTTGAACGATGCACAGTGACAACATCTGTCGCAAGATGATATTGTAAGTCTTTGGAGGTGGTCTGTAGGCTGTTTTTGACCGTTCTCACCATCTTTCACCTTTGCCTCTCCGATATTTTACTTGGCCTGCCACTTCTGGCCTTAACAAGAACTGTGCCTGTGGTCTTCCATTTCCTCACTATACTCCTCACAGTGGACACTGACAGCTTAAATCTCTGTGATAGCTTTTAGTAGCCTTCCCCAAAGCATAATGTTGAATAATCTTTGTTTTCAAGTCATTCGAGAGTTGCTTTGAGGCCCCACGTTGCCACTCTTCAGAGGAGAGAAAAAGAGATTAACAACTTGCAATTGGCCACCTTAAATAGCTTATCTCGTGATTAAATGCACCTGTCTATGAAGTTCAAGGCTTAATGAGCTCAGCAATCCGATTGTGTTCCAATTAATCTGTGCTAGGTACAGTAGTTACAGACATTCAAATCAACAAAATGACAAGGGTGTTCAAATTTATGCACCTGTCTCATTTCGTTTTGATGCATATTGCACCTTTTCTGTTAATCCAATGAACCTATTTTTACTACTGAAATATTACTGTGTGCTTCAGTTATTTGATAGATCGAAATCAAATTGCTGATCCAAACACCCACTTATTTATAAATGAAAATCATGGAAATTGTCAAGGGTCCCTAAACTTTTACATACAACTGTAGCTACACTCAGTGATGTAAATAAAATGCAAACATTTAGCTAACACTCAGGTAACTTAAAAAAAATGTAAGTACAGGGACATTCCCCCCAAGCAACTTAGGGTAAAAAGCCTTGCCCAAGGACACAACGACATTTGGCACAGTCAGGAATTGAACCAGCAAACTTCATACTACCAGTGTGACTCCGTAACCACAGAGCCATCTGCACCCTCTGGAAGATATTGCGAAGTCGTGGGCAGTTAATTCTGTGTGATGTCGTGTACAAAACTTGATTTGAGTTAGGTTTTCAGTAATCTGTCTCAATACCTATCAGAGCCAAAACCAACACTGGAATGCAGCTAAACAGGTGATAAAGTATTTATAGGTTACAATCCATTATGAGTCCATCGATCCATCCATCCATTTTCGTACGCTTATCCGGGATTGGGTGGGCAGCAGCTCCAGTAGGGGACCCCAAACTTCCTTTTCCCTGGTCCTGGGTCTTCCTTGAGGCCTCCTCCCAGCTGGACTATTCCATTATGAGTGTTACAGGAAAAGTAAGCTCATCCCTGTAGCACATGGTGATGCTGACTGCGCATCAGATTTAAATGCTCTGTCCACATGAGGCAGAATATATGGCATTGGCTGCAACCACACAAGAGTCTGTATCTTGTGCAGTTTTTTAAAAAGGGACCAACAATGAATGCCAATATGCCCTAGTTAAAATATTTAAGGATAATTGATTAGCAATTGCACTCTCCAAGAATCCAGTGTGTCGCCAAAGATGTAAATGTTGACATCAAGTCCTATTTAATTCGGTCAGCAATAAATCATGTCCCACAGTTAACATGGTAGCAGATATTATGAACAACCTATATAAAACCGAAAGTTAAAGAAATATGTGAGATTCTTGGTTGTAAGAGCTTTCTACAGTGAGAGCACGTGGAGGTGTTAGCATGTGACATTGTGTGTATTTGATTCTGCTCTCACCTCAATATCATGATGTGTGACATGTTTTATTCTTGCTAGAGAAATAATGTTACTGTGTATTCCAAGAGAACCGATTAAGAAATACATATACAATATAAGGTTACCCTACCCTAATTTTCACCACGACAACAAAAGACCTAATGTACATTCATCACGATGAACAAACACTGTCTGTTGAACAGATGGTAGACTTCAGCTTTTTAACACTGATTGGGATGTAAATTCTCCCTATGGCTGTGCCAAAGCAGTTAGTCCCAAACAGGACCATGTGTAGTACTGGCATCCACAGTGTAATGTCCCAGTGGACCAGTGGCTAGCTGACATCGTAGCTCCTCTATCAGACCGAACTGCTGGGAGGAAGAGTGGGAGAAATGAAAGATCTTCAAACTGTAGCTTAGCAGAGGGCATTACTTAGACAAGATAGATAGAGGTCGGGACAGAAAGAGTTTGGGCACGAAGATTACCTTAATAAGATTGACAGACAGAGGAACAAGAGAAAGGATGTCAGGATGTTGGCTAAGTTTATTAGAGACTTCTGAGGGTCTGTCTGGGCTGTGTTGTTGACTTTGGAAAGAAGGTCTGGTAGGTAAATTGAGTAAGTAAATTTGCAACCTCAATTCAGTGTCTCTTGCTTGTAATGTGATACAAATAGGTGGCTGCTGGGCTGACTGAAGTGGAGTCTGACTCTGTATCACATCCGCCTGGAGAGCCACTTAAGCGAAATTGTTTTTCACTAAACCAATTGTGCTCACACAGAGAGCACTTAACGCAAGCCACTGTCAAGGTCAGAACGCAAGCTCAACTTTTTCTCTTACTGCACCAGGCCTGATATACCAGAATCAATGAATTGAAGAAAACCAAGGATCATAACGACAAGCCCATGGCTGGCATGTCTTTTAAGTGAACTAGGGGAATTGGTGTAATTACTGTAATGTTGTGCTGGTTGCTTAGTAAGTACTGCTTCATCATGATTCAGTACATTCTTGGCTCACAAGAACACATGACCGTCATCACTCTTTCATTTGCAGTACTCCATGGCTGCTCAATTGTTTTCCTAAAGAGCAACCATACTGTGAATTTTCTAACTGACTAACTGATTTCACTTTTTCTGCAGTTTGTTATTCATAGAAGGTGTGCTAGATTAGGTTTGGAAAGAAGGAGGTCAGCTCTGCAGGACCAGTATTGACCATCACCCTGTTCTGAAGAACCCGCTGAGTAGAACTGAGGAGTTCATGTGTTTCAGTTTGTTTTCTAAGTGGACACAGCAGACTGGAGTTTCTAAACCAAAGTCATTATTTTCAATGTCCAATGGATGATTGCACATGATGCACCATTGGTTGTTACTGTCATCAAGCCCCGTAAAATGTGGGGGACCGTTTTTTGCGGACTGATGAAACAATTCCATTTTCACTCTCGACAGTGGCAGCTGGTTAGGAATGGATTTCTTTGTACTGTGCTCACATGTTTTCGCAAAATATTTTCTGTGCAATGCAAGCTTAGTGAGCAACTGGAAGGTGCCACTAACTTGACAATACGTGATGAGAAGCAAAAAAGGGTTCTGTGCTTTCACCATCTTCCTATGCATTATTGTAGATGAGTTGGACTCACTGTTGCTTTTTCACACAATTGAAACCGAATCAACCGATAGAAGAGGGGTCGATAAAACTCCCCATCTTGAGCTCTTTAACACTTGGAAGCTGACTGAACATGTCCAGTAGTTCTTGCCAAAGGTGAAAAGCAGGAAGCATTTTTTCCATTTCTACCTGACCTCTGAATCAAACCATGTTTAGGAGATATTGGGTCTGTCTTGCTCCAGAACCAATTAGTTGACGGAATGTTCCACTAGTCTGCAAAGAAATTACAATGTTTGATGAGAAGGAAGGTGGCGATTAGCCCCTAGTTCCTTTCTGTGAAAAATCACTATGCCTGGTACATTGGCTTAGCAGAGTGATGGTGAGTCTATGGAGACTTCAGTTTGCCAAAATGAGTCTATGGTCTTCTTGGGTGCTGTGGGCGTATTTACACTCATCTGGCTGAGACTACAACAAAATACCAGTGCACTTAAGTCCTTCCTCACCTGTAACACCTGACAGGGATGGAGCTAAAATAAATTTTGTGATTGAGAAATTCATGTTAGCCTTCAACATTGGCATGAACACAACCTGGCTCTTACAATCACGGATTGACCCCTTCCATTCAGAGCGATGAAGAATGAATGATCATTGTGGAAAGGCCTGATAGCTGATGTGTGTTGAGCGTTCTGGCGCAAAATTCGCTGCCGTGCATCACCCAAGTGGGTGCTACACATTGGTGGTGGATGAGGTAGGCTTTCCCCCTCACTATGTAAAGCGCTTTGAGTTCCTTGGAAGAAAAGCGCTATATATGTTAAATGCATCATCATCATTCATTAAAGGAGAATTCCGGGCTATTTCAAAACGTAGCTCTGTTGTTTGCATATCGGAAGTGCTGTCCCTACCGTTAATAACTCAAACAATCTGTATTGCCAAAACCGTGTTTACCATTTGCTGCCAGTATACAACCATTACGCATTTATGGGGCAAGTTAAAAAACGTACTTTGAGCCACTAAACATGTTAAAAATGTCATTACTAGTCCATATCCATTTGCACTGATTCCTTATAATGAACACAGCGAGTTTGAACAAATAGGTTTGTGTACATACCTCAGTTTATTTCCCATTTTCCAGTGAAGTCCACATTAGTCGATTGTCGAAGTCATAAAATGCAATATTCCAAAACATATTTTTTCCCGCTAAAAAAGCTGTGATTAAGTTACCTGGAAGGCAGGGCTTCTAATCTGGCTTAAGCCCTCATTGGCCTTGAAAAGCAGGGTTTGAATAATTCTGTCTTATTGATGATGCGAGGGCGTGTACCCCATATTTGACCTACCAATACTACCCAGTAAAACAAAGCAATGTTTCCTTGTGTATGTGAGTGAACCACGAAGACATGGGATGCATCCAATTACGCAAAGCAAGCAGCACATGGTGCCAACTGCTGCAGCAGGTTCTTTCTCTCAGATCTCTAATGATTGTTTGGACCACACACTACTTGTGCATGTCGACTGGAAGAACAATTGCTCAGTCAAATCCTCAATTTCCTGCCATAACACTAACCTACTGTACTATGACTACTCCAATAGTGCTCAATTGTACCTGTAATAATTTATTTCCATTACCATCTCCATTTTACTGTGTTATTGGGTCTGTCCCCACCAGTATTGGGGAACCTTACTTTAAAAGTAACTAGTTAGTTAGTACCAGGGTCCTAATGGATTCCAAACAGTTGTTCTAACCAACTAGGCCACCTTGCCGCCCCTAGATAATGATTGCCTGATCATGTTGGGTGCAGACCTGTAGTAACTACTGTCTATGGGCATGATCCAATTGACCAATTTAAATCAGTATATTTCTGATGAAAACGTAAATGTTTGTTTGTAAAACCAATTTAATCTGAATGTCTGAGTATATAACAAAATTTATTGTGGACTTCACTGGAAAATGGGAAATAGACAGAGGTACACAAACTTATTTGTTCAAACTCGCTGTGTTGATTATAAGGAATCAGCGCAAATGGATATGGACTAGTAATGACATTTTGAACATGTTTAGTGGCTCAAAGCACGTTTTTTGTTTTTTTTTCTCAGACTAAATTGGTTTTACAAACAAACATTTACGCTTTCATCAGAAATATACTGATGTAAAGGAATACAGATAAAACAAATGACTTTAAGTTACATACAATATGCAATGGGATTTTACTCCTAGTACTGCTACTGTAATTAATGGAGACACATGGAGAATACATTGAGCAGGCCTGAACCAGAAATATTGAGTCTAAAGGGTACAGTTTAGATCTGTTGGGTGGCGGAATTATAGGCATTCTGAATGTGTGTTTATTATAAACTCAAGTACACCTGTTCTGAGTGTGTTTCCTGAATCCTTGCACACATTATGCATGCAACAAAACAAGTGAAAACTACCATAATATGCATTCTCATCATATTTTCAACGTCTGTTTATTGGAAAAACCCGGCGAAAATATAACTTGAAAATGACATACCTCCACTCGTAAAAATAGAAAAACTTCAATTTCGGACCAAAACCTTTGAGACAAACAAGGACAAGCTTTCCATTTTCTTCCCACTCGACAAACGTTTTCAACTGATGCACAGCTCACAGGACACATTTATTTTTTTCTCCCTGCATTTTCCCTGCATTTCTCCCTCCATTTCGCTATCCCCTAATCCACATATGCATTCCTATTTAATTACAGGATCTCCTTTTTTTATTGACATGGAGGCACACTAATGAAAACAACAACAAATAATACATTATTAACTTGTGTTCTAAAACAGAATAGGGGAAAATGTAATGTAAATGTAACTATTGTCTCGTTTTAAATGTAACTAATAACTAATTATTTGAATTGTGAAAATAACAATAGTATCCCCAACACTGGTCCCCACTAAAGTGATAATAACAGGTTTACCACAAAGGCCCAGAAATTTCTTTCGGCAGCAGCAGTAGAGTAATGCCAGTCATTTCAGCATTTAAACCATTCTTCTAAACGTATTAGCATACACACACATTCTCATCATTACTCACGCTCGTATGCTAATACTTTCTGTACCCCAGAGGTTTAACGTTCCGTACAGGAGGAGCAAACTCATGCAGCACAGAGCTAGCAAATTGTGCTTAGAACAGACTGAAAAAGGCACCTAGGCTGTGGTCAGATTTACACTCTGTTACATAACTGTAACTCCAGTCACTATCCAGGGCCATAACGGCGGAGGGAGGATGCGAGAGGGGACGTTGAGGAGGGAGGATGCGAGAGGGGACGTTGAGGATTTGGCATTGTTTAATCCTAGGTCTTAAAGTAATCTATTCCCACTTGCCCGACTGGCTGTGTGGCTGGCTAGCAAACTGTGAGAGTCATCCAACAGAATCACTGACATGGATCCAGAACTCCTGCTGACCACTAATCGAGCCCCTTCTTATGTGAGTGAGCTCCGGACACAAGAGACAAATAACACGCAACCGTACTCACAAACACAAAACATGCACAATGGTGCAGTGATATATAAAGAGGCACTTTAACATACACTGGAGGGGGGCAGAGCTGACTAAAATCCCCAACACATTTTATGGTAATGGGTCATCCTTATAATGAAGAACAAATACAATACACATGACAAATGATAATCCATGTCTACTGTATGGTTGCAGCTAAGCACACACACACGTAGGTAATAAGTTTGAAATGTTCCGTTGGCTAGTAAAGTCCCACCCTTTATCTGGCATCACACAACAGAATGGTGGCAACTTCCTGCTAAACAGAAAGACCAACTTTCCCTTCTGACCTTGGACTCACACATTTCCCACAGGCTAAGTCGGCCTCTACCAACTTCCCCTTAGCATCTACGAGCTCTCCCCTGTAATACCGGCAGTCAGATTCCCTGAGCTCTTTATCTCCTCTGTCTGTCCCAGTGGAAGGCTCATCAAAAGCTCTGGCATCCGGGAGAGAAATGAGACAGGGAGGGGGGCTGCTCAATTCTGAGTCCTAATTTGGTTTGCTCAGGTCCCCGTTAATGCCTGGTTCTTCCCCGGGGCTGCCGTTAACAGCTCGTCATAATCTCTTCATTCCTATTCTTTTCCACAGCCCACTGCACCAGGAGGTGCACCCAGACTACGAGCTGCCCTCTACACAGTTCAGGGAGCACAGGCAGGGGAAATTATCCATGGCTTTGCCTGAGAGGATGCTTCCAGTGAGGACAAAATTGTGTTGAGAGTGAGGGCAGCATTTAGAAGAGGGTCTTTAATGGCCAGCAAACAAGTGGTCAAAATGGCTGTAAAAACAGATGCTACTGATGATGATATCCATATCGAGAAGAATCACACAAATAAAATAAGAATTTAATATTTGTCCTCATATGACATACACAATTGTTAATGATAATGGCTACTTTCTTACAAAAACATTGTATGACATGTATTAGAAAAACATTTAATGAGTCATCTACACTGTGTGCATAAATATTAGGCAAGTTGTAATTTTATTATTGAACAATTATAGTTCTGTCTGTCAATCCAAAATGGAAATATAGCTCAAACCTAAATATTTAAGAAAGTAAAAGTGAGGTCTTGGTTTTCTTTGGAGAATATCTACTGTATGTGTGCATAATTGTTGGACAACTATTCGTGTGCAGAATAATTATCTAACTAAATGAAAAACTAAAAGGTTCCCATCTCACTTAAATTTACAAATAAACATTTCTGAGATTTCAAAACAAATCAGTGAACAATATAGCCACCCTTCATTTCAACAATAGTCATATGCCAATTCATGGAGTCTGTCAGTTTCTTGATCTGATCAACTTTTTGTGTAGCAGCAACCACAGCCTCCCAGACACTGTTTAGAGGTGTACTGTTTTCCTTCATCGTAAATCAACCATTTAAGAAGGGACCACAAGTTCACATTAGGGTTTAGGTCAGGTGAGAAAGGGGCCATGTCTTTATTCTTTCATCTTTAAGGCCTTTACTGGCTAGTCACGCAGTAGAGTACTTCAATGCATGCGATGGATAATTTTCCTGCATAAAAATCACGGTCTTCTTAACAGATGCCAAATTTTTCCTGTAGCACTGCTTGAAGAATGTGCCTTCTAAAAACTGGCAGTAGGTTTTGAAGCTGAGTTTGAGTCCATATTCAACCCAAAAATGTCCAAGTAGCTCATCTTTAATAATATCAGCCCATACCAGTACCCCACCTCCACCTTGCTGCTGTCTGAATTGAGGTGGAGCTCTGTGCCCATTACTGATCCAGCCACGGGCCCAACCATCTGGTCCGTCAAGAATCGCTCTCATTTCATCAGTCCATAAAACATTTGAAAAATCTGTATTCAGTTATATTTTGCCCAGTCTTGATGTCTTAACTTGTGTCTTGTTCAGTGGTGGTATGATGATCGAACCAGGACAAGGTCTCCACAATACCTATACAGTATATTTACAAATGTGTAAATATGCAGAATAGTAATGTCGTATGCAGGGTTCAGGCAGCAGGTGTTTAGTATTCAGGTGATTGAGACCGTGCCCTGGGAATGCGTTCATGTCGAGTGGGATTTTGGTTGATGCTGGTTTGGGAAGGAGCATTCTGGAGTGATGTGGACCTTGGCATTGTGACAGGTGGTCGGGTTTCAGCCACTGTGTATATATATATAAGAAAGGTTTCAGCAGACTTTAATACAACAATACATTTTGGTGTTCTGCAGTATTTGTCACAACATGCAGTTTCCTTATACTATCTATAAATGACTCATAAAATACACATTTCTTATATTGTGTTTTTGTAGCAAAGTGGCCAATATTAGGTATGAATTGTGTTTGTCATAAGAGGCAGAAGATAAAAATATCTTATTATGATTTTTTCCATGTGAATAGGCTTGCTGTCAAGTCAGAATAAACTGCAGTTAATCAGGAACAACAGAAACAGTGTTATATTGTATTCAATACACATGCTGCATATCTGAGATACTCTGTCAAAATTACAATAAAAACAATAATTTCAACAACATAAAACATTGTGCACTGGTCTACCTACCAGCTCCTGGAAAGCTGTGGCTCAAGGCATCTTTATGACTGCAGTGGCATTCTCAGACAGTGGGATTGTTGAAATTAGCCTCCTCTTTCCTCTGCAGTGCTCTCATTCCTCTGTCATTCTTCTCTGTCTGATTTCTTACTCTTCCTGTTCCTCCGTCCCCTCTGCTTTCTTCCATCCTTCTGTGTTATTTCTCTCCCTTGCAGGCAGGCTGGCCACAAGTCAAACCTGCTGGAGTCTGTCAGGTTTGTGCTGCAGGTGGAGAGGAATCGAGAGTAGACGGGCACCTTAAAAATAGGTTGATTGAACATACAACTTCTGTTACACTGCTGCCATAAAATGTAACGTCAAGTCAAACCAAAATATCCTGTTGAGTTAGTGTGACTGTGAATTTCTTAGCTGAGTAAACACACAGTTTTTGTGCAAACTCAACTGGATCTAACTTGTTTTAATGTGTTGTAACGTTTCATGTCAAATCAAAATATGTGGCCCATTTTTTAAGACGCCTAGATAAAACCAGTCATTTTGAATACATCTCAAATGTATTTTAACTATGACAAGAGGAGAAGAAAGTTCTCAAACTAATAGAATGGAAACAGTGGACAGGAAAGAAATGAGAGTAGACAGCACGACAGCATGTAGCCTGAGAGATGGATTGATGTAAACAATGCCAGGTGCACCCAGCTTGTGTTTAGGAGGGACAGTCAAATAGGAAACGTTTTTTCACAGCTACTATGGTGCAACATACTCAAAGAAAATTGATTCATACATTTTATGAAGTTGAACTTGTACAAATCAGTCCAACAATTGTCCAAAGACGATGTAGGCTCGAGATGCATTGTTGAAAAGTACACTTTCAGAGTAACTTTCCAGTTCACTTCAAATGTAGTTAATCTAATGTACGGTGTTGGCTTGTATACTGGGGTATTTGAGTTGATCTGTTTTGAAGGCTGTGTAGGAAAAGTTCAATATGTTCTTTTAGTATTTGCTGTTCTTGGCCTATATTGTAGCCTGACTGTATGTTGCCTCTCCTCAGGACTGGCGATGCTGACTCTAGTCTGAAACAGAAATTGTGCTTCCCTCATAGCGGAACCCTTTTTATGGTTCCAAGAAGTAGCCTTTTTGGTTCCAGTGAGAACCCATTTGGTTACATGTAGAACCATGCCTATGCATATAGAACAATTTCACCTGAGGATTCTCAACCTTTCAAAGTCTATCTCCCTCTAGAGCATCAAGCATGATTATCTCGCGAACCGTACATGCTAGCAACTAAATCTTGGTACCGTTGGAAAGGGTTCAGACAAAAAGAATGAGTGGTGGCTCATCCCTGTGGGTTAAACACAGCCGGAGCTATGGTGCGTCAAAGTTGGTCATGTATTTTAGATGGTCACCTTTTTTACTAAAAACATTACAGACAGGAAGCAGGAAGTGAAAATGACAAAATAACAACTCTGCAATAATGTAGGACAGGGGTAGGCAACTCCGGTCCTGGAGGGCCGAAACACTTAAGATTTTTGGTTTCTCTTTCTAATAAGGGACTGGTTTATACCTGGGAAAGCAGGTGATTGCAAAGTGTTTCGGGCCTCCAGGACCGGAGATGCCTACCCCTGATGTAGGACATCATCCTGCATAACACCAAACCTTTTAAAAAGTGAAAAATGAATGGGATTTCAAAAACGCATAGAAATATAGTAAGACATGGGTGCAGCAATTTCATGTTGACTTGTTTGTATGGCCTCCAAACTTTGCACACTGGTCCAGGAGCCCTGGGGGCTTGACAATAAGCAATAAAAAACCTTATTCATTATGGTTTACATGCTTTTACACAAAAAAACACTAAATATACGTTTTTTAGTTTTTGGGGATAAATATTTAATAAAACATAATATTCACTGAGCCAGGATGTTGGATTTCATTAATCCATGCTGTAGCCATGGGTCTTCTGAATCCAGAACCATAAGGCACTTCACTGTAGGTCAAAGTATGACCTTTCTAGACGCCAAAAGGTCAACTGTGTGCAAGGCGGTGTCCCAAGACCTTGACAGAGTTCTCCTATGAGGACAAATGATGAACACTATTTAGATTATTTTTTTAAGTGTTTTTCAAGTGGAAACCATTGTTTTCTACAATATACTCTAAATATACAATTTACAGTACACTAGTGGTTTGACTGTCATTACATGTTAAGTCTATCCTGTTAGGCATTATGTAAAACCTTATGGCAGCAATAATAAATATTTATGGGCACCACTTCAAGTGAAGTGTTCTGAGTAAACCCGTGGACTTGCCACCAACATAACAACTTGTAAACAGAGAGAGGACCTAGATACAGTATATCACACCATTTCATTTTGACCCACTAGAGAACACCCATCTGGTAGAAAAAACATTTCAGTTGACACAACAATACAGTTTTCACCTGAAAGGACCTGTGTTGTTGCTCACCAAGACCGTGACTAGGATTTAAGAAATACAGAGGACATGCCTACCAGCAACAACTTCTCCTCCTAGAAAATATGGAGTAAATATAGGGTTTACTTGAGAGTTTATGCTAATTGTTACCTAAAATGATTGATAGGCTTTATGACCCATTTCTTTCTAATTGACAGGTGTTGCCTTTTCCCCTAGAGACCATGGATGGTGGGCATCTGTCCCAAAGGGTTTGGAGAAAGAAGCGCAAAACTTATCATGGAAAGTACAGGAGAGACAAAGGTCAAGGGTCTTGGCTGTAAGAGGTCAAAGGGTGGTAATCCTACCTATGAGGTCAGGGGTTCATGGTAAACACGCTGCAATTACTCCTGCTATTCCATTTGTAGATTATGTACACTACATCTGGTGTACATGTGATTAAGTCATTAGAATAGACATACTGCAGAACAGTACGATCTGGACATACCATAGACTTACTAAAGGCCTGCTGAGAAATACTGTACATTGCAAATCCTTTATCTAGTACGAACAGAGTAAATATAATATACTATAGTAAATGTACATTTGATTATGTTATGAGCATGTCTGTTGTCCAATAGTGTAATACTCATTTTCTGGTACCGAGCATAGAAGAGACTGAATTGACAGACACTCTTGATATTTGGCTTTCATTAATATCATATTTTCTTTTCAGATGTTTTGCTTAACCTCTGTACTATTTTTGCAGATAAGAATTTTTTGTGAGAGGCTCACAGTAAATGGATGCAGGTAAAATATTGAACCTTTACATTTCATGGGAGGACAGCTGACTGACTAGATGACACAGACACAGAGAAGTGTACAGGACAAGGTCAGTCACAGTGTCGTCCCACAGGTATTTCAGAACGTGTGTACGGGTGTGTGTGCACAAATATACTGTATGTTTGTCAATCTCAACAGAAACCTGATTAAAACCTCATCCCCTGAGCCCCTCCTCCATCTTCACTCTATAATTGAAGAGTTTCACGATCATATTTGGATTACATCCCGGAAATAAAGTTTGATCGAGGCACAGTTTCATCTGTGAAATTAGTGACAGGAGCAGAAGCTTAACAGTTTTTTGTCCATATGGTAATTTGTTTCAATGGACAGAACACACTTTTAATGCAGTATTCACAGACAGAAAGATGAATGATGTTGTAATGGGGAGATTTTGTATTATTATTATTATAGGGAACCTGGAAAGAGTGGTGTGGGAATTAAGGACAGGCCAGATGTGTACTTAGAGACACTATTTCTCCTATAGCCTGTTGAGAGCTCTACTATGGACAGGGGATACATTTTACAACCTACTATAGACAGTGGATACATTTTACAACTTACTATAGACAGTGGATACATTTTACACCTACTATAGACAGTGGATACATTTTACAACCTACTATGGACAGTGGATACATTTTACACCTACTATAGACAGTGGATACATTTTATACCTACTATGGACAGTGGATACATTTTACAACCTACTATGGACAGTGGATACATTTTATACCTACTATAGACAGTGGATACATTTTA
>JACXGM010026356.1:0-14911 GCA_016801145.1 Umbra pygmaea
ACTGAACAAGGTGGTTATACCATGAACACGGCTAGTCACACTATAGAATTTGCGTACACGAAGTCAGACCAGACGTGAGATTTTATCGCAGCCTACGATCACGTTCAAATTGATAAATCCCTTGCTTTGCGTAAGAATCGCCGTACGCCCGTCGTACGCCTGTTTTAGGTCGTACGCACATTTCATAAATGAGGGCCAATGTGTGTAGTGAATTCTCATATGCTATTGCACAGTTCACAAAAAAGGACAGAGAAAAGGAAAAAAAATGATTTAAATTAATAATGTACATTTATATTTGGGGGGCTAAAACATTTGAATAGCCCTAGTGACGTCATTGGGAAAACCATTACAATTAAAACAAAAAATTATTCAATCTATAAAAAATTAATTTAATAATACAACATGGTACTATGAAAAATATAAATTCATATGTATATGTATCTAAGTGGCCTTGAAGTTTCCCTCACTGACTTCAACGTGCTCTATGTTACAGCTTACTTATTATGTTAACTACTGGAATACAATTATTCTAGTTAAAAAATATATTGTGTATCCATTCCATTGTTTTTTATCATCATTCCATCCCATATACAGAGGTGTGCACTTTCTACAGGTCCTTCTCAAGAAATTAGCATATTGTGATAAAGTTCATTATTTTCCATAATGTAATGATAAAAATTTAACTTTAATATATTTTAGATTCATTGCACACCAACTGAAATATTTCAGGTGATTTATTGTTTTAATACTGATGATTTTGGCATACAGCTCATGAAAACCCAAAATTAAAAAAAACGTTTTTATTCCTGCAACCAAGCCTCAGTGATACATTGTACAAGTAGCAAAACAACTCCCATTACAAGTCAGGGATCACTCCATCGATTGAGGTCGGGCCACGTCACCTTGTCCACATCACAGGCGATGTTCTCCCTTGCCAGGCAACGGGGAAAATATCGCCGGGCGTGGCGTATCCACCTGTGGATCGACCTCACCTCGATGTCTCCGCATGCCTCCTCCATTGCTCACAGGAGCAGCACGCATGCATGTGGTAGGCGGTCATAGACCTTCCACCGCCATGCCGAAAATAATTCCTCTATCAGGTTGAGGAACAGGGAATAAGGGGGCAGGTACAGCACCATGAAATGGTCGTGGTTGGCGAACCAGTCCCGGACCAGAGCAGCCCGGTGAAAACTGACATTATCCCAGATGACAACGAACATGGGCTGCCCTGGTCGGTCCTATGTGACCACGGCATTTAGTGCGTGCAGAAATGTCAGTATGTGTGCAGTGTTGTAGAGGGACCCAGGGTGGCATGGTGATGGAGGACCCCCTGACCACTAATGGCGGCACACATGGTGATGTTGCCCCCTCACTGCCCGGCGACTTTCTCGATGGCCCTTTGGCCGATGATGTTTCAGTCCTGATGTCTGGTTTTTACCAGTCTCTTCCTCTCCCCCTTCCCTCCCCGTCTCTTCCTTGTTCTCCTCTCCCTCTTCCGTCTTTTCCTCATCTTCTCATTCCCCTTGGTCCTTCAGCCTCCATATTCACGATTGTCTCAAGACAGGTGCTCATACCTGAATTATATATAGTGACTGATTGGTGTTCAGTTACAGGTTAAGTGTTTTACTGTGTGTGCGGGAGTGTTGATAATGTTGTGTGTGTTTTAACTATTAAATGGACATGCTGACTGCACAGTGTTTCATCATTGGCCAATTTGTGTAGTGTTTTGCACTGTGTGTTACAGAATTGTTTACGGTGCCATGCTGACAATGTGTTTATTCATTTGGTGCCTGTGTGTACGAAATGCACGCAAATGGTACGGTTTCTACACTTTGGTCTGGGCATTCACTTTTAGTGTTTTAGCAATCGGGTAAACTGTAGTAGTTCCTTACTTGTATAATGGTACAAAGATAGGAAAATGCACAACAAATGAGTATTCCTAATACTATGCTCTTAACCGTGGCATAGAACGCGTTAGAAATAAACAGAGCATACGCCTTATCTCAACTATCAATATACATGTATCTACTTACAACTTGTAAGTTATGGAGAAGACATCAACAGTAGAGAATGTTAAATCCAGTACATACAGCAAGCCAGGAACAAAACACAACTCACCAAATACTAGACGTTAATCAACAAATAAACCACATTCCTGTTTCGCACAGGGTAACGGGTATAAATAATTAAGGCAACAGTTGTTGACCGCATACATTAAACACCATAACGTGAACACATCATCAATGCCCGACAGCTCTCTCCAGTAAAGCAGCCCTCTTATAGCGTAGCTCAAGCACTAATAGAACCCGGTTGACCCTAATCATCAATTACACAGACCTACACTACTCTGGCTCACACTAACCACCTTCCACTCAGGAAATACTTAACTGGAGGAGCCGTCACAGGTGGTTAGGAAAAACTCCCTAGTAGGTGGGACCTGGGAAGAAACCTAGAGAAAGGCCAGACTCAAGGGGGTGGCCAGTCCTCTTCTGGCTGTACCGGGTGGGGGATCTGACGGTACACAGCCCATTGTAATAAGGTCACTTTGTTTATCAGTGTTCAATTATTGTCAACAATGAAGTTACGATGACCACAGTCTCTATGTAGCATCAATACAGTTCGGTAGTCTTGTGAAGGAAGAACCTAAAAGCCGCATGGAAATGAAAGCTGGCATCACCAAGTGGAAACGTGATCATTAACCACAGTAAAATTGGATTTAGCACAGCAGCGGGTTGTGCACAGGACGGGGACAGGAAGGAGTCATCAGGCCACATGGCCCGGTCGCATGTTGCTAGAGTTTGGGTACTCCTAGGATAAACATGACATCAGGAACATTAGAGTGGGCATACCTTGGGTCTAGTACTTTGATACAGCTCTGACCCCAAAATGAATATATAATCTGCCTCTAAGGACAGAAAAGCCCTCGTCCCCCGGCACAAACTATTGCAGCATAACATCTGGGGCTGAGACGGCGGGGACAAGAGGCGTGGTCCTGCACAAGGAAAGCCTTGGGCAGGAGCAAGCAGGCATGCTTCCGACCCACCCACATTGCCAAGACCACACCCCCAAAGTGTCGCCAGCAGACCGTAACCACCACAGGGTTAGCATTGGAGTGAGGATATCCCAGTGGAGAGAGGGGAGTCTACCAGGCAAGCCAGCATGGGTTGTTCATTAACAGTGCCTCCATTCTCTTTTAGCCCCCTGGGCCAGACTACACTATACCATAGAATTTACTGAAGAGATAGACATAAATGTTGAGACTGAGTCTGCATCTCTCACATGGGTTGGCAGATCATTCCACAGAATTGGAGCTCTATATGAGAAAGCATTTCCACCAGCTGTTTGTTTACAGTAAGGAGGCCGGCATCTTGTGAACGTATTGTACGTGTGGGTATGTATGGTTGCACTAAATCAGACAGATAAGTAAGGGAAAGTCCATGAAATCAGCCCTAGCCTTAATGGGCAGCCAGTGTAGAGAGGCTAGAATTGGGGTAATGTGTTCCGATTTTGCGGTTCTATTCAGAATTCTGGCGGCTGTGTTAAGCACTAACTGAAGTTTTGTTAGGGTTTTGTCTGGGTAGCCAGAAAAGAGAGCATTACAATAATCCAATCTTGAGGTAACAAAAGTATGGATTAACTTTTCTACATCATTCTTTGACAGAAAAAAGCTGCTCTTGAGATATTTTTTACATGTTCGTCAAGAGAGAGATCTGGGTCCAGAGTAACACCATGGTCTTTTACAGTTTTTTCTGATATGATAACCATCTATGTTTATTGCCAGATTTGACAGCAGGGGCCTCATTTATAAAACTTTGCGGTGGATTTGCGTCAGAAGTGGCTTACGGACGAAATATAGGACATGCGTACGCAAAATAATATTCAGATTTATAAAAGCTTCCTACAAGGGGAGCGAAGGGCCATATCCTTCGTGGAGACCCAAACCCTGTCACCAGGCAGAAATGTAGGAGCGTTGGCACGATGTTTGTCCGCTTGAGCCTTGTATCGCCTCACCGCGTGTTGGAGGCGCGTGTGGGCGGCCGTCCACAATGTCTCGGCGCGGTTGAATCAATCATCCACAGCGGGGATCTGCTCAGTGATGGGATGCCAGGGTACCAGGGGTGGTTGATATCCTAGGACACATTGAAAAGGGGTTAGAGCCGTGGCGGAGTGACGCAAGGAGTTTTGCGCGTACTCGGCCCACGGCAGGATGTCAGTCCAGTCACCTGGCCTGTCCCGACAATAGGACCGGAGGAAGCTTCCTATTTCTTGGTTGGTCCTTTCCGCCTGGCCCTTAGATTGCGGGTGATACCCCGATGTAAGACTCACCACCACTCCCAGTCTAGCCATGAACGCTGCCCATACCCGAGATGTAAACTGGGGCCCTCTGTCTGAGACGATATCCTCGGGGAGTCCGTAGACACGGAACACGTAGGTGAACAGGGCTTCTGCAGTCTGCAATGCTGTGGGGAGACCTGATAAAGGGATTAGTCGACAGGCCTTAGAGAACCGATCCACTGCCACTAGCACTGTAGTATTTCCTTTCGATACTGGCAGGTCCGTAACGAAATCAACAGACAGATGTGACCAGGGCCTCTGGGGGACGGGCAGTGGCAGCAGCTTACCGTAAGGCAGATGGCGAGGACTGGTGCATTGCGCACAGGTGGAACATGATGTGACATACCTCCGTACCTCCTGCGGTAGGTGCGGCCACCAGTACTTAGCGCGGAGGGCACGGATGGTGCGCGCAATCCCGGAATGGCCCGACGTCAGTGACGTATGCGCCCAGGAGAGCAACTGGTCCCTGTAATCAACCGGTACAGACAGGAGCCCGGGGGGCAATTAGGTGGTGGAGGGTCTGTTACCTGACTTTATGTCGTCATCTATTTCCCATTGGATGGGGGCGACTATTCGCGCTGGTGGGATGATGGGACTCTCCTTGTCGCCTCTGTCCTGTCCCTCGTGGATGCGTGATAACGCGTCCGCTTTAGCGTTCTTGGAGCCTGGACGGTACGACAGAGTGAAGTCAAACCGGGTCAGGAATAATGCCCACCTGGCCTGTCGAACGTTGAGTCTTTTGGCAGCCCTCAGGTATTCCAAATTCCGGTGGTCTGTCCATACCAGGAACGAGTGGTTAGCCCCCTCCAACCAGTGTCTCCACTGTCTGAGGGCTTCCACCACTGCCAGAAGCTCCCGGTCCCCGACGTCATAGTTACGTTCCGCTTGGCTGAGCTTCCTAGAAAAGAAAGCACACGGGTACATTCTGGAGGGGTCACCCTGACGCTGTGATAAAATAGCCCCGAGACCTACTTCCGACGCGTCCACCTCCACCACAAAGGGAAGGTTGGGGTCGGGATGTTTTAGAATGGGCGCTGAGGAAAACCGGCCCTTCAAGGTCCGGAACGCTCTCTCAGCCTCAGGTGGCCATGGAAGGCGCCGGGGCCCGCCCTTCAGTAGACTGGTCAACGGCGCAGCCACAGCGCTGAATGACCGGATAAAACGTCGGTAATAATTGGCGAAGCCTAAAAATCGTTGTAGGTCTTTCACCGAGGTGGGTGTCGGCCACTTCATAACTGCCTCCACTTTGTCCACCTCCATCTCTACCCCCTGGTCAGTGATCTTATAGCCGAGAAAGGTGACGGAGGGTTGGTGGAATCTACACTTTTCCGCCTTGGCGTACAGGTGATGTTTCAATAGCCGCTCTAAGACCTCCCTTACGTGGCCAACGTGCGATTCATACGTGGGGGAGAAGATTAGTATGTCATCGATGTAGACTAACACTGTACGATTCAACAAATCCCTGAAAATTTTGTTAATGAACACTTGGAAGACAGAAGGTGCATTAGAAAGGGCATAGGGCATCACCTTGTATTCGTAATGGCCCGAGGTCGTACTGAAGGCCGTTTTCCATTCGTCCCCCTCTCTTATTCTAACAAGGTTGTATGGACTGCGGAGGTCCAGCTTAGTAATGAACTGAGCCCCGTGCATCATTTCCACAGCAGTATGTATTAAAGGTAACGGGTAGCGATACTTCACCTTAATCTTGTTGAGGGCACGGTAGTCCACACAGGGGCGTAGCCCTCCAACCTTCTTCTGAATGAAAAAAAAGCTGGAGGAGACAGGGGAGGTGGACGGGCGAATGTGTCCCTAAGTCAGGGCCTCCTGGACGTATGTCTCCATGGCTTTTGTTTCTGCAATAGATAAAGGGTACACGTGACTTTTAGGTAACTCCACTCCTGGGTACAGTTCAATGGCGCAGTCCCAATGACGATGCGGCGGTAGATGGGTAGCTCGAGTTGGGGAAAACGCCTCCTTCAGATCCTCGTATTCCTGAGGCACAACAGTGGATACAGACAGTTAAGTGTGGGCTTTCTATGGATGTGGTACGTACAGCTACCGTACAGCACCGCGTCAGGCACTCCTCAGACCATTGTGTGATGCTCCTCTCTCTCCAGCTGATAACGGGATCGTGTTTAGTTAACCAGGGGATGCCCAGAACTACAGGATGAGCAGGAGAAGGTATGACCAAAAACCGGATCTGCTCTGTGTGCTGAGGGTCCATGGTCATTTGCAGTGGCAGCGTGTGTTCTGTGACCTTACCCCTGCCTATAGGACGGCCATCCACCGCCAGGATGGGGATAGGAGGAGACAAGGACTCAACAGGTATACTCCAGGCCTGCACGAAATCCTCGTCGATAAAGTTGCCTGCCACACCCGAGTCAATCAACGCCGTTAATTTGTCTGCCGTGGATACTCCTGCAAGAACAATGTCCCTGGACAACACATTGTTCGACAGTGTTAAACTAGAAAGTAAGGGTCCTACCTTGTGGATGGAGGCTGGAGACTTCCCCGGGAGGCGAGGTGGTCCTTGGATGTAGGGGCAGTGAGCCAGGAGATGTCCCTCCTCCGCACAGTAGAGACAGAGACCCAGGCGCATGCGTCTCCCCCTCTCGGTGGGGGTGAGGCGAGTGGTATCCACCTCAATGGGTTCCTCCTTCAGGGCAGCCGCTGGGAGGGTAGCGGAGCGTCCTGAGGGCTTCCTCCGGGCGCGTAAAAGGCGGTCCAGTTTCGTGGCCATGGTAATTAGCTGGTCGAGGGTGGCGTGGTCGTCTCGGCAGGCTAGCTCGACCTTAACTTCCTCCCGTAGCCCATCACGGAACAATGAAAGCAGGGCCGTCTCATTCCATCCACTCGCGGCGGCGATGGTCCTGAATTCCAGGGCGTACTCGGCAGTGGTCCGGTTTCCCTGTCGCAGGTGGAGGAGCCGATCCCCTCGCTCCCTCCCCGCCGAAGGGTAATCAAACACCGCCCGGAACACTTCCTGGAATTCTTCGAAATCCTCTGTAGCGGAGCCCTCTGCCTCCCACAGTGCGGTGGCCCACTCCAGGGCTTTCCCTGTCAACACGGAGATGACCATGGCGATCTTGGCTTTGAGCCGTTGTCCGGTCCGGTGGGCGAAATAAAGGCTGCACTGCAGGAGGAAGCTCCGACAACGTTCCGGATGCCCGTCATACCGCTCCGGGAGGGCCAGGTTGACCTCGTTGGACCCCTCTCTTGGGGTACAAGGCTCCTGGCGGGGATGGGGGGGACCTGTTGGTGGAGGCGCGCCAGTGGTGTCCATGCGTCGGAGCCGTTGCAGGACTTCAGCCATGGCGACCTCCAAATTAGCCAGCTGGTTGTGGTGACGCTGAAGGACCTGATCTCTTTCGTCCAAAGCCGACTGGAAACCGTCTGGTGCTGCTGCCTCCATAATAAGGTTGGTTAATCTGTGACGAGTTGCAGGAAGCGGAGACAAGTGCAGGTAGCAGAAGGTTTAATCACAATTTAAATCCAGAGTAAGGTAAATAAACTATAGCCCGAACAGACAGACGTAACAACAATCACAGGTCACAGTGTACATTAACCAACACGGAAGGTAATTAACAGGTGCCTTAAATACAGAGGCTGAGCATGCCTAACGATACATACCTGGGTTTATAATCAGTGGACATAGAGCAGGGATACATAGACAAAGCCGTATCACCCCCCCATATACAGTCTACCCTCTTCCGTTACCTCACAACTAAGGATGCAATAATCAGAACACAAAATACATAACAAGACCTGGAAAAACTTATATAAGCAGCGCAAGTAGCGCGCCTAACACTGCTGAATGTCATTAAGCCGTCACATAACGCAGACCTGCCCTAGAATTCAGGTGAGGAAGAGCGCCGTACGGGAGAAACCCCAGGGGCTGTCCTGACATACGTTACAATCTTGTTTTATTTTGTTTGTTTTTCAGTGCAGGCTGATAATTGTAAGCATGGCTTTGTGACATCTTCATGTTATTAATGAGAGGCAATATTTCGATTTCGTTTAAACAACGCTCTGCACTTTCAGACAGATCTACAGAAGCCTACGTGTTTCATCTATCTGCCGACGGTGTCGCCATTTCTCATTTCACCTGTTTTTGTGCGTACGAATGGGTGGGAGTTAATGTGAAGGACCGCACATTTTCCCGTCAAGTTTGCTTTTTATAAATCCCAATTATTGCGTAGAGAGTTGTGTACGTCTTCTTTTGTGCACACGCAACGTTTATAAATGAGGCCCCAGTTCTCTTTGTTTCTTGGGACCTAAAATGAGCCTTTCTGTTTTTTCAGAGTTTAGAAGTAAATAATTTTCTGTCATCCAACTCTTTATATACATCAGCCGCGGTCGGTAGATCTTAATTGGGGAGGACGGGCTCTTATTACGCTCAGAACCGGAGTGAATGGAATGTGTGCAAATCAAAAAAACAATTGGTTTTGTTCGTTGCGCACCATTCCATTCACTCCGGTTCCGAGCGTAATACGAGCCCATCCTCCCCAATTAAGATCCACCGACCACGGCTGATATACATACATACATATTTCAGATAAATATAACCACCATGCATAGCACTGAATATTACAAATCCCAAACAGAAGATATACATAACACACAGAATATAAACTAAACATAAGAGTGAGTCCATGTTCAGTCTATGGGATAGGGTTAGGGTTAGTCGTTACTAACCCTAGTAACTGGGGGGAACTGTAACTGGTCGTTACAGTTCCCCCCCGCAAAGGCCGCCACGCCAGGGAGGCCAGACCAACAAGGAGGGCGGGAGAGCCGAAACACCCCCCAAACAGTAAAAAAAAGACCAAGCAGGGAAATGATGCATATTGCACAGGAAGATAATGTATAGTGCACATTTTCTGTTAATCCAATGAACCTCATTTCACTACCAAAATATTACTGTGTCCTTCAGTAAGTTGATAGATCAAAATGAAATTTCTGATCCAAACACCCAATTATTTATAAATGAAAGTCATGGAAATTGTCAGGGGTGCCTAAATCTATGTGTCACATTTGCCCCTCATCCCCGTTGTGTCGAGGTCCCGGTCACCAGAATTCTAACAGCCAGGGTTTTCTTTTGTGCATTTGTTAGTGTAGCCCTCTAGCACTCTCTATGATCCTCATTATAAGATTACGCACAACAGGTGCATTTAAACACACGCCAGGCATCTTTAATTAAGGGGGTATTTAACTTCTTAAGGATTGCCCCCTAATTGTCAAATTCTCCCTAAAAAAACATACCCAAAGATAACCTCTTGTTACACTGGACCTGATGCAAGGACAAACATATGGTTGATATAGACTTTTAACATTTTTGGATATATAAAATTAATTTTAAAAAAATAACACAGTGAATATGGCACAAGATGAAATAAAGAAAATGCATAATTATTTTCTGTTTTTTTTCTACATTCTCTTTGAATGAACCCTACAAAGCCATATATATTCAAATAATGTTGCTTAGGAATTGCCCACATATGTCTAACATTTTAGAATGATTCAGTGAACAGCCAAATCATTCTAAAATGTATTTTGTTTTGTAGCTTTGTTTGTAAAAATATATTTTTATAAAAAATGTAACGTGATGACGTTTACATCTGGGTCCTGAGACGAACAACACATTTCTTTCGTAAATTATCTCTGTCAATCTTCAGCTACAATTTTTTATCTTGCACATTTTTAAGATCTCTCTCATAAGGATGACGTATATGCCGAAGTTTCTCAGCTATTGCACACTTGTCACATCCGCCTTTTGTTCAGAAGTACAGGCTTGCAGTTCAAATAAACTAGGTTTTTCATTTATTTATTGTTTTTCAGTAACGGTCCGGTCAAGAAATTGCAATTTTCACATAACAAGATGGATTTTACCTGGGAAAACTATGCTTTATATCATTATTGGGACCCTTTGATAACCAAAAAGAAGGTTTTCCACTGTAAGTATAACATTTTGTAGTAAAAGTTTAACATAAGTGAAATGTGCTAACCTATATTTCCTAAGTAAAATGTAATTGTTTTCAATTAGGTAGTCTAACATGACATTAAGTAGTCTAACGTTGTGAATTTTATAGCTAAACTAAAACCAAGATATGTGCTAGAATCCCAAGATTCTAAGCTTTAAGAACATATAAGAGATTAATATATAACCTAAACATTGAGCATAGTAGATATGTTTCTATTTAATATTTCGATTTTAATTGAGAAGAAAGAAAATAATTTCTGTTAACAATATGTGTGGTTGAAACTCGCAGTCATAACGTTGTAAATTTTACAGCTACACTAAAACCGCGATTTCTACTAGAATCCCAACATTCTAAGCTTTAAGCAGATATTGTGACTGTTTATTAAGACTTTTATAAATAACATAATAAATGAGGGTGTTAGCCATGTTTTCTTTTTTGCATCAAATTTAATTTGAGGTACAAAAATCGCTAGCTGAGTAAACAAGCTAACAGCTTGTTACTGGCTATTTAAGTCACATTATGACTAATAATTACCTTGTTGTCATATCTATTTGAAAACCAAGATATTTGCTAGAACCCCAACATTCTATGCTTTAAGGACATATGAGACATGTATATATAACTTAAATATTGCATTTGTGACCTTTGATTTTATTCCTTCATGTCTTTTCTATGAAGTGAAAAAACATCTTTGTTTTCAAAGATGCGTATTTGACATTAAGTAGTCGTAAGGTTGTGGATTTTATAACTTCACTAAAACTGAGATATTTGCTAGACTCCCAAGATTCTAAGCTTTTAGGACATTTAATAGTGTTCAAATATAGGCATCATTGTGACACTTACCGCTACATGTTTTTTCAGGTTGGAGCTGGAATTCTTGTATGTTGAGATGTCAGTTCGTTTTGGTGCAGACAGCATGCATAATGATTATGAACAATTTTTTTAGACGTCTTGGAGTGAAAACATAGACTGATCTTGAGGCCACGGGTGACCTGCCTCCGATAGCTCGCACACATCTTCCTCTGCTTTGTCCACCATCTTCCAACTAAACGCACGCTATAAATAAGCCAGTGATTGATGCGTAGCCACCTCTCGCGAGTTGCGAAGCAGCCTCTCCAATGTTTTGTGAGACTTGCGAACAAGTCATATTAACTTACTATTATCATTTGACAGTAGCGGAGGAACGCCACTGAATGTAGCAAAGTAAAGGTACAGTTTTTTCACTAGAAATGTACTTGAGTAAGAGTAAAAGTACCCATCTGTAAATATACTCTGAAAAGTACAAGTTACTGAAAAAAATTACTCAAGTAAATGTAGCGAAGTAAAAACGAAGTAATTCATTACTACCCACCTCTGCTGCTTCTACACCCCCAGAGCTACATGCTATTGCTTCTACGCTACCAGAGCTACCTGCTGGTATGTTAGCAGAGCTACATGCTGCTACTGCTATTATAGCAAAGCTACATGCTGCTACTGCTACGCTACTAGAGCTTCCTACTGCTACGCTAACAGAACTACCTGCTGCTAAACAACCAAAGCTCCCTGCTGCAACACTGCTAGAGCGACCTGCAGCATCCCCACCTCCAGCGCCCACGACCTGCAGCTGTAGGCTCAGGAGGCGGAGCTGCAGTCCCACTTTCAGCTGTAGCCCAGTTTACAGTGTCTACAGCTACAGTACTGCCTGGGCACCGCCGAGGACTCCTGCTGCCTGGCCTCCGCCGGGCTCCCCTGTTCCTTGGTCGCCTCCAGTGGCCCATGCCAGGAGTTGCTCCTTGGGGGGGTATTGTAACAATGTCCCCTGTATTGTGTTAGCCTTTCAGAGTTTCCCCGGCATTTTAGTTTATTAATATATGTGTCTGTACATTGTGTTTATTATTTCATATTTCTACAGTGTTTCCCTGTCTTAAGTATATGCTTCCTTGTCTGTGTTTGAGTATGGTTATCCATTCCAGGTTTTTGGTTTCTCCCTACTGTGTCTTTGTATTTCCTTATATGGTCCCTCCTGTCAGGGTTTTGGTGGGTGTAGAGGAAAGGAGGGAACCCGACAGACAGAATGCTGGTGGAGGTCGATGATAGTTGCTTTATTTTCACAAAAACTCTGGGAATGGAAACAAGCAATGCACAGGGTACAACCTAGTCAAATGCTAAACTGAGATATAGATACATATATAGAGCCTATGTGCTCTTACAGCGCCACAGTATGCTGACGGCTAATACTCAATATTATTCCTCCTGGCAATACTATTCTAATAACATCACTTCAGGGAAGGAAGTATTCATATAATGTCAAACAGACAGTTACACATTACACACACACATAGGAGACTCACTTATCACAACATTACAGATATGTCCACTCCTAGAATGATCACGAAACAACTGCAACCGCTAAAAGTGTAACAATGCCCAACAACGACTTTCTCAGTTTGGCCTGCTTATATTGAGAGACCTAACTAGCTAACCTAACACAGCTGACCTACATCGTTAATCAAAGCTAATCTGCCCTATGCCCTAACCTAGTAGTGCCAAACAGGAAACCCTTTTCATGATATGCATGAGCTGTATGCCAAAATCATCAGTGTTAAAACAATAAATGACCTGAAATATTTCAGTTGGTGTGCAATGAATCTAAAATATATGAAAGTTTAATTTTTATCATTACATTATGGAAAATAATGAACTTTATCAGAATATGCTAATTTCTTGAGAAGGACCTGTATATATTAGACTATAATGGTATATATGTGAGGTTATGGTGTTGTATGTGAGACCAAGTATGAATTATCACCTATACGGCCTCTCATATTTTAATGTATGGTCTGTTTGATATGGACCAACATCAATGTATCCACTTTCATAGAGACAGTATACATACATTTACTGTTTACTCCGACAGAACTTGCTGAACAACCAAGTATTTTGACATTGATTAATTTACACACCATGTATATTTTTTCTTTGCTCACATGACCGTTTAACACTGTCAGGGTTGCAAATGAAAGAATATGATAAATAAAATTGTTATACACGATCAGCATTAAGCATTAAACACATTGGTTTAACGGAATACATAATTGTAATTATAGTCAGTGATATCTATGACCCTGAGACATTTATAAATACCCGGGTGGCAATTTCTTCCCAGCTTTCCTTCCTGTTTTATGTATGGATTATATTTTTTATGCTCTTTATATTTCTCTACGATTATCAAGTTAAGCGGAATATGTGATTGTCATAGTGTAAGGAATACTCCAGAGGTAAAAAAAGAACAATGTTTATTACTAAACAGGTATCTTATAACCAAAGGCAAAAGCACATAAGGTAATCCAAGGCAGACTAATTAACCAAAAACAGAGCAGGGGTCAGGCCAGAATAGCAATACAAGAGATTTGGCAAAGGTACAAAGGATAATCCAAGGCAGAATATTCCACAAACAAAGCTAAGGTCAGACCGGAACAACAATACATGGATATAATGCTCAGTAGGAATGAAAATATACTCACAATACCTCGCAAAGAGGCAATGGAGTGCGTGTGTCTTAAATGCTGACTGAGTGAGAGCAGGTGAATGGAATTTGGTTGATTGAGTCCAGGTTATGGGAAATATAGTTCTGATCAGTCCAGGAAGGGGAAGATGTAGTTCTCTGTGAAAGGGAACAGGGAATGTTACAGAGTCCGGGTTATGGGAAATGTAGTTCTGATCAGTCCAGGAAGGGGAAGATGTAGTTCACAGGGATGAGGAACCAGGAAATGTTACAATCAGATTAATATCTATTACAATATCTCACGTGGCGTTTCCTGTCTGAACAACTTGGACAGCAGATTGGTAAGTAATATGTTTTAAACAATGTAACTGACTTTTATTATACAAGATGTATATTTTATGTACCAAAAACAGTTGGGCTTCACGATTTTGGTGTTTTTCTAAGTGAAAAAACATTTGTTTTTCACACAAATGATCGTTATTTCACAAACTTGTATTAAAAGCCATTCATTTGCACAGACCATTTGTTTCCACCTGACACTGCATTTGGCCTAGGTGTGACCTGTTCTCCCTGAGTGAGAGAGTTGACTGATGAGACAGAACGTCAAAGAAGTACTTTAAACGAATTAGGAACATAGACAAATGATAGAATTTAATCAGTGTTGCCCTTTAATCTGTGCCCGCTTTACCAGCAGGAAACCCAATTCACAACACAGCCTTAAGGTGTTTCATTGTGTTGGAAATAAAACAATACATTTATTTAGAATAGTGATTTGATATTTTTATTGAAAATACAAAAGTCCATAAAAGAATATGCATTTATTTAAGATCTATTTAAAAAAGACACCACAAAAGGAATTTATTGTAGCAGCCCGATCAAAATTAAATAATTAAACATTTTCAAAAATGTTTTATACCAATTAGGTTTTTTTAACATTGGTATTTGCTTACATAATAAATGTACTTTTAATTTATGATTGACACAATCTGAAAATTTTAAATTAATCTAAATGGTATTTCTTTTCACTTCTGGTATTCAAAACAGGTATATTCCCACCTTCCACATGGTTACATAAAAGCTACCAGCACATTAACCCCTGATATCTAACACATTA
>JACXGM010026358.1:0-14832 GCA_016801145.1 Umbra pygmaea
TCATGTCTAATGCCAGATCCTCTGAAGGAGTAAAGTTGATGTTGGTCCTTTGTTCATGTCTAATGCAGCTCCTCTACAGGAGTAAAGTTGATGTTGGTCCTTTGTTCATGTCTAATACCAGCTCCTCTGAACGAGTAAAGTTGATGTTGGTCCTTTGTTCATGTCTAATGCAGCTCCTCTACAGGAGTAAAGTTGATGTTGGTCCTTTGTTCATGCCTAATGCAGCTCCTCTACAGGATTAAAGTTGATGTTGGTCCTTTGTTCATGTCTAATGCAGCTCCTCTGCAGGAGTAAAGTTGATGTTGGTCCTTTGTTCATGTCTAATGCCAGCTCCTCTGCAGGAGTAAAGTTGATGTTGGTCCTTTGTTCATGTCTAATACCAGCTCCTCTGCAGGAGTAAAGTTGATGTTGGTCCTTTGTTCATGTCTAATGCCAGCTCCTCTGCAGGAGTAAAGTTGATGTTGGTCCTTTGTTCATGTCTAATGCCAGCTCCTCTGCAGGAGTAAAGTTGATGTTGGTCCTTTGTTCATGTCTAATCCAGCTCCTCTGCAGGAGTAAAGTTGATGTTGGTGGCCCTCTCCAGTTTCAGCAACCTCACTCTTCTTTTTGGCAGCTACAATTAATGAACATCATGAGACTGGACAGTTTTAACATTAAGCTGGCTATGCTTCAGTCCTTACATAGACTATACTTAACATTCTGAACAATGTTTTTATATTTTATATTCACATGTTGCCATGTTCTTTTCTCTTCACTTAAATTGCTGCTGTCAAAATTAGTCATTATTCACACACACACACACACACTCACACACACACACACACACACACGTATATTTTCTTTTTAAAAATCAATAATTCAACTTTATTCAAACATTTCTCTGTTATACAAATATAAAAAAATATCAGACAACCTAAATAGAGAATAAATAATGTTTTACCGGAAAATCAGAAGTAATTTGGCTGCATGCACTTACAGGTCTTTCTCAAGAAATTAGCATATTGTGATATTATTATTATTATTATATTATTATTCATTATTTTCCATAATGTAATGATAAAAATTTAACTTTCATATATTTTTAATTCATTGCACACCAACTGAAATATTTCAGGTAATTTATTGTTTTAATACTGATGATTTTGGCATACAGCTCATGAAAACCCAAAATTCCTATCTCAAAGAATTAGCATATTTCATCTGACCAATAAAAGAAGTGTTTGTAATACAAAAAAAAAGAATAAAGTCAACCTTCAAATAATTATGTTCAGTTATGCACTCAATACTTGGTCGGGGAATCCTTTTGCAGATATGACTGCTTCAATGCGGCTTGGCATGGAGGCAATCAGCCTGTGGCACTGCTGAGGTGTGATGGAGGCCCAGGATGCTTCGATAGCGGCCTTAAGCTCATCCAGAGTGGGTCTTGCGTCTCTCAACTTCCTCTTCTCAATATCCCACAGATTCTCTATGGGGTTCAGGTCAGGAGAGTTGGCAGGCCAATTGAGCACAGTAATACCATGGTCAGTAAACCATTTACCAGCTTGGGTGATTAATTAAAACTAAAAAATATTTTCTCACTATTGACCATTTAACTTCTAATTTTACTCTGGTTGTTTTTCTATTTTTCTTCCTTTTTTAGATTCTAAAATACTTGTAACACTTTGGGCATGTGGTATAGAATTGAAGGAGGAAGACCAAAGGCAGGTGGATGCTTGCAGTTTTAATAAACAGATCGATTGCTTCCTGACTTGCTTATACAGGACAATAAACAGATATGGAGATAGCACAACTTCAGGCAATAACTACTCTGTGCTCCTCACTCGCGGCACAGAACGCAACAGAAACCTAACTGGCAATACGCATACTCAAACATATATGTGAGTCTACTTACAACGCTATAGTGGAGAGGGCACAACGTAGAGGGTCCATAATAATCTCAAGTGTAAGAAAAGCACCACGACACCAAACCACACGTAGAGATAATAAATGAAACGCGCACTTCTCTAGTTTACCCGGACTTATATAGGGATGGATCAACCAGCTGAAGGATATCTAGTAATTAGGCAATCAGTCCTGACCAGTACCAGGTAAACGAGGGGAAGCTTGACACTTACACTAAACATCCGCTACAGATGTGCCTTTATATTTTGTTACACAAACATAATGTTTCAAGAAACTAGTTTCTTTTTTTAAAGAATCCTGTTTAGTAGACCCTCTACATTTATATAAAATATATCTCTTAAAGTTACATTTTAAAGATTTGCATACATTTTTAGGTTTAATTTTTTAGTTATTAAGAAATGAATGCAACATGTGTAGTGTGTTCATGCAACCTCTCAGTTTCATTGTTGCAATGCTGAATCATTAGACAGATGTTTCATCCTGTCTGTTCAACAATAAATACCTTTATGTGCCTAAGATTGCAACCATCAGAAAAAAAAACTTATGTTCAGTTTAAGTATTATTTCTTCTTACACAATTTATATGTACATTTCTTAGCATTAATTCTTGCAAACAATGGAAGATTGTATTAGGGCTCTGTGGAAAACTTCCATGCAGGAGTGTGAGTGTCACTGCATACTAGTCAACAGGGGACATGTGTCATTCTTTTCACACACACACAAAAACACACACACACTAATGTTTGATTAATTGCTGCGGTATTCCCTTTTTTGGTAATCAAATGATTCTTCATGTCTTGAGAAGCAAACGCTGCTCAGTCGCGGTGAGCATTGCTTCTCTTTCTTTCCCCCTATTTGCAAAAGTAAATTGATGAATCCATGCTCCACTATCAGATCTTCTTAAGAATGGCGTGCACGCGCAATTATTTATACTATTTGATCCTGGTTTGGATTAGTGAGATCACATGATCTTCAACTACCGTTATGGGACCAATTTAAGCGCAGCTGATTAGTTCGGTTCATTCAAGTCACGTTTTGGACTTTAATCTCCGCTTTTCTCAGCGGGCTTTATGGAACAACCCCCAGCTGATCATACCACGTTTTCATTCTCCTATAGATCATCAGTGTTGCTAATCAGGATACAGTTTTCAATTAACCCTCATTCCATCTTGTATTTAGTATGTTTGTTTAGTTCAATTCCCTGTTGGTCATTGTTAGCTTTGACGGGCCCGGTCCACTAGGCATTACAAAGACGAATTTCGCCTCCCATCATTTTCAATTGGTTCACGTGACAGTGTGCGCGGGGCAGTGTGGGATACCTGGCGATGCAAAGCTGCCGTGAAAAGTGCCGAAAGATAGGATCAATCCTATTTTATGCAAATTTTTGACGAATTTCACTAGTCAGGGTTGGGCGACAGCCAATCAGAAATGTTCCTCCTGTCTAAATCATCCATTTGAAAAGTTACCATACAATCATTATCTATGACCAACACTTTTTAGGGGGCAATTTATGCAGCGCTTATTTCATAATGCTCTTTTGCTCTCCCGTGAGGATTGCCCAATCTGTTATGCTGGAGGAAAAATCCCTCTCATCAAGCTGTAACGTTCCCCCTTCCTGATCCTGCTCTGAGTCCCAAGATGGCCACCAGCCCGATTTCCATGATGGCCAACTGCCCGAGTCCCAAGATGGACACCAGCCCGAGTCCCAAGATGGACACCAGCCTTGCTCCCTTGCCTCGACCACCAGAGGTCACTCCCTTGCCTCGACCACCAGAGGTCGCTCCCTTGCCTCGACCACCAGAGGTCGCTCTCGACCACCAGAGGTCGCTCTCGACCCCCAGAGGTCTCTACACAACCACCAGATGGACTCACGAAGCCTTGCCTTGTCCCTGAGCCTTGCCTTGTTCCAGAGCCTTGCCTTGTCCCCAAGTCAGAGCCTTGCCTTTTCCCCGAGCCAGAGACTTGCCTTGTCCCCGAGCCAGAGCCATGCCTTGTCCCTGAGCCAGAGCCTTGCCTTGTTCCTGCTCCAGTCCCAGTGCCTACCTCGGTCCCCATTCCTGCGCTTTGCCCAGTGCCAGTGCCTGCCCCGGTCTCTGTACATCTTTCTGTGTCTGTCTGTGTGTTTGTTTCTGTTTCTGTATGTTCTGTGTATTTCCAGGTTCCTGTCCCTGCCTTGGTTCCGGTGCCTGATCCACTTCTGCCTTCCACCTCGGCCCGCCAAGCCTCCTCCAGCCTGGCTGCCTCCCGCTGGACCTTCGACTCCACCTTTGTCGGCCCGGACTCCGCCTCTGCAGCCGCCTGCCTGGCCTCCGCCTCGACCTCTGCATCTGCCTTCGCCCACCCAGTCTCTTCATCGGCCGCCTCCTGCCTGGCGTCCTCCTGCCTTGCCTCCTCCTGCCTGGCTTTCGACTGATTCGTCCCTGCTTGGGGCCTTGTCCCTGCGGGGTCCGTTGTTTTCCTGTGGAACTTTCCCATGGTC
This sequence comes from Umbra pygmaea, assembly GCA_016801145.1. Taxonomy (NCBI): domain Eukaryota; kingdom Metazoa; phylum Chordata; class Actinopteri; order Esociformes; family Umbridae; genus Umbra; species Umbra pygmaea. Next base: position 4,381 of record JACXGM010026358.1, read on the forward strand.
CTGTCCTCCCTCTGTTCTTGGCGCCTCTGGAGCTGCACCTTGGGGGGTGGGGGGGTTAGCCCCACTAGCTCTCCTGCTGTTATCTCAGTGAGGTCTCAGGCTAGCTTCCTTAGTTCCCCTCATAGTCTGGTTCAGGGTAGGTGTTCTCCACGGAGGACCCCCATTTGACTGTGAGCACAGCTAGCACAGAGGCTACCCCAGCTACCACAGAGGCTACCCCAGCTAGCACAGAGGCTACCCCAGCTAGCACAGAGGCTAACCCAGCTAGCACAGAGACTACCCCAGCTAACATAGTTCCTAGCTCTCCCCTGCTGCATGCTAGTTCGTCTTCTAGCTTCCCTAGCTACTCTAGCTCATATGCCAGTTGTGTCTCCAGCTCCCAGGCTGGTAGTTCCCCTCACAGTCTGGTTCAGGGTAGGTGTTCTCAAAAGACCCCCCGTTTGACTGTGAGTAGCAAGGCTAGCTCCCTTGTCAAGCCAGCTAGTCTCCCAGCTACTTCTCCTACACTACAGACCACTTCCATTAGCTCGATAGCTAGGTCATGCAGCTGTCCTACCACCACGGTTCGCCCCAGCACTAGCTCTCAGGCTAAGGTTAGCACCCTCCTTACTAGCTCCTCCATAGCCCAGGCTAGTTCCTCTAGCGGAAAGGCTAGAGCCCATAGGCCCCCAGTTACTGCCCCAGTTGCTTCCCCAGTGATTGCCCCAGGTACTGCCCCAGCTATTGCCCTTAGGGCACCTGTTAGGGACCCAGGCCTTGCCAGCACCCAAGCTAGCACACCTGCTAGCGCCAGCATCAGCTATGTTAGCTCCATGTGTTCCCATAGGCCTCCAGCCAAGGTCCCCATAGCTCCCTGTATGTCCCATGTTAGGGACCCCATCCCCAGAGTAGGGTTGGTTAGGGGATTAGTGAGGAGGCAGGAGAGTAGACCCCTGGCAGAGAAGGACAGGGTGGCCCTCGCGATTTCCCAGCTAGAGGGTCCAGCGCTTTCCTTCGACCTGTCCCTTTGGGAGGCGGACCACCCTTTCCTGGAGGACCAGCGAAGCTTCGCCCGCCTGTTACAGGACATGTTCGGGCCTCCCCGCAAGATGGTCACCTTGCCACCTTCCCCGCCTCCGCCAGTGCCTCCGGCAGCAGTCTGCCCACCGCCAGTGCCTCCGGCAGCAGTCTGCCCACCGCCAGTGCCTCCGGCAGCAGTCTGCCCACCACCGGTGCCTCCAGCAGCAGCCTGCCACCAGCCGCCACTGACGTCCAGACCCCCATCGCCGATGCCGCTGATCTCCGGACCCCTGTCGCCGACGCCGCCGATCTGCGGAACCCCGTCGCGAACGCCGCTGATCTCCGGACCCCCATGTCAGCCGCCACTGATCTCGGACCCCCGTCTCAGCCGCCGCTGATCTCCGGACCCCCGTCTCAGCCACCGCTGATCTCCGGACCCCCGTCTCAGCCGCCGCTGATCTCCGGACCCCCATCTCAGCCGTCGCCGTCCGAACCCCCGTCTCAGCCGTTGCCCTCCGGACCCTCGTCACTGACGCTACCGCTGGACCTCTATGACACCCTGCTTGAACCAGGGCTCCCAGACGCCCTGCTTGAGCCAGGGCTCCCAGACGCCCTGCTTGAGCCAGTGCTCCCAGACGCTGTGCCACCATGGCCGCCTGACCTGCCTGTCCCCTGGCCACCTGACCTGCCTTTCCCCTGGCCACCTGACCTGCCTGTCCCCTGGCCACCTGAACAACCTGTCCCCTGGCCACCTGAACTGCCTGTCCCCGAGCCTGAGCCTTGCCTTGTCCCCGGACCTGCCCTGTATTCCGGGCCTGCCCTTTTCCCTGAGCCAGAGCCTTCCCTTGTTCCTCCTCCAGTCCCGGTGCCATTGCCTGCCCTAGTCCCAGTGCCATTGCCTGCCCTAGTCCCGGTGCCATTGCCTGCCCTTGTCCCGGTGCCATTTCCTGCCCCTGTCCTCGTGCCGTTTCCTGCTCTTACTCCCGGGCCGCCCTCTGTCCCTCCTGGCCCCGGGCCGCCCTCTGTCCCTCCAGACCCCGGGCCTCCCTCTGTCCCTCCAGACCCTGAGCCCTCTGTGTTGCCCACCCCGGTGTTGTGGGCTTCGCGAGGGGGCTCTGTCACATGCAGCCCAGTGTGGGCTGTAATATGACCTGAAAATTGGACGCCTTCCAGTGTTTTAGTTTATTCATATGTATTGTTTGGTTTCACATGTTCCCTTTAGTTGGTTCTCTAGGTGTGTTTCTTGGTTTAGATCACTGCCCTGTGTGTTTAGATTTCTGTCCTGTATGTGTGTTTCATGTTTAGATTTCTACCCTATGTATTTTGATGTGTTTAGGTTCCCCCTAGTGTCCCTTTAGTGATATGTCTGTTAGGTCCTTTTTATATTGTATACTGTCGTTGCCATAGTTCCCTCTGTGTTGATTACATCCCAGGTGTCTGTCATTAGCCCTCATTTGCTTGTGTATTTAGCCCTTGTGTTTCTGCCTTGTCCTTGTCAGTCAATGTGATACGTTACGTGTTCCTGGTTCTACATATTCTTCGTTGTTTTCGCCCCTCGTGGCAGTATTTGTTTCTTTAGAGTTAATAATAAACCTTGTTTGGATTATTGGTATTCCTCGCACTTCTCTTTCGAAACCAGAGGAAACGTGACAATTACATATCTATAATTAAAATGACATACAATTTTTTTGCATTGGTTGCTTATTAGCTGTGTGCCTCAAGTTGTCAACTAAAGTAATTCCGATGCTGGTTATCTTATCTGGTAAATCTCTTTCAGGCCTGTAATAGCCATATTCAGTTTGTTCATGTTCCAAGGCTTTTTGCCTTCAGTCTTGTGTTCAGCATGCAAAAGAAATGTTCAATTGGATTCAGAAGGTTAATTGACTGGGTCTTTCAAGAACCTTTCACAATTCTGTACCTAATGTCTGCCATCGTCCTGCTGCATGACAAACCATTGTCAAATTACAGATATTTGGTTGTATTTGAGAAGTCAGCAACTGAAAAAAAACTGCATCCTAATAATAGACAGCTGTGAATCAAAATGTTCCAAATACATGTGGCACCCTAAAATATTGGGAATATGAACAAAGCATGCTGTGATTGCTAAATGTTTGGAAATATCCTTAAATTAAAGCGGACAGCATCTAGTATTGTTTAACATTGCAATACCCTTTAGAAAAGCACTCTGAAATGGACTACTCATTATTAACCCATCCCTGGTCCCCACTGCCTATTATGAAATTACATTGAATTTTACAAAAGTTTTAATAAAATGTCTGAGTCTTCATCAATGTTGTGGGATTGTAGATCCCGCATTGGGTTTAACCATATATTGGTACCAATGGATTTCCAGCAGTCTGAAAAGACCCACTTTTTTATACAAAACACTAGGAACTAGGCTGGGGAAAAATTCTGGACATGCTAAACATTTGTCTGCTGTCTGGTCTGGGTCACTTCTTAATGTGATTTGTCAATGGCATTTGATGACTTCCAGGCCACAGCACATGTATGTTGTCAGCAGGATCAGTGCCGGAATCCTGAAGAACATGACTTGTAATAAAAGATAATTACTTTTCCATTACAAGACAAATTGATGGTGCATCCATGTTAGGATAGATTAAATCTCAGAGGACAGAAGTTGTCTAAACATGGGAAATATACACTGCTAAACCATTACAATAACACATGTTTGCCATATATCAACATACCCTTTCATTATTCTATTAAAGATTTAGGTAAAACCTCCTTGTAGGCCTTTCTATACCAACATCTTTTTTTTCACATCAGTATCGAAACACACATTCCTTTCGTTGCAGCAGACAGTCATATTTATATATGTATATTTTCTAGGATGTTAGCTACATGCTGTTTTAATTGGTTAAAATTCCTGTGCTGCAGCCTTGATCTCTCTCAAGGTGATTTCATTGGGCAGTTTTGTTGGATATCTCTTGAACAGTTACCTATTGGATGTAATTGAAGTTGTGTTCCAGTTCAAATAGTGCTACACCGTCACAAACACAGCAGAGGGGTTTTAGAGGAACCATTGTTATAAGTACTTTTCATGCATTTAAATCATTTGTATAGTTGACATTGCAGTCAAAAACCTCTACACTGTTTGCAAAAAGGACACATTTAATTTGCAAAATGCACTAAGACTTGTTATCTCATGAAACGGCACCCAACAATATACTGATCATTTAATCACCAGCCACTTCATTAGGTACACCTTGCTGGTACCAGGTTGGATCCCCTTTTGCCTCCAGAACTGCCTTAATTCTTCATGACAGATTCAAACAGGTGTTAGAAATGTTGGATGCAATGCTCCATGCAAGATCTCACCTTGTGAGGCATTAATGATCATGAGGAAGGTGATGGATTAGCCCAGAACTACACGGCAGGACCTGGTCAATGACCTGAAGAGAGCTGGGACCACAGTCTTAATGAAAAATATTAGTACACTACGCCATCATAGATTTTAATCCTGCAGTATATGCAAGTTCCCCTGCTCAATACAGCGCATGTCCAGGCCCGTCTGAAGTTTGCCAATGAACATCTGGATGATCCAGAGGAGGAATGGGAGAAGGTCATGTGGTCTGATGAGACAAAAGTAGAGCTTTATGGTCTAAACTCCACTCGCCATGTTTTGAAGAAGAAGAAGGATGAATACAACCCTAAGAACACCATCCCAACCATGAAGCACGGAGGTGAAACATAATTCTTTCGGGATGCTTTTCTGCAAAGGGGACAGGACGACTGCACCGTATTGAGGGGAAGATGGATGGGGCCATCTATTGAGAGACCTTGGCCAACATCCTCCTTCCCTCAGTAAAAGCATTGAAGATGGGTCTTGACTGGGTCTTCCAGCATGAATGATTTCTAAATGATCACGTGACACTGATGATTACTGAACTGGAGCAATAGTGCTGAAATTTCAGCTTTGATCACAGAAATAGATTACATTTTAAAATATATTTAAATAGAAAACAGTTATTTTAAATTGTAAAAATATGTCACCATATTACTGTTTTTGCTGTTAAAAAAATCTTACCGTCCAAAAACTTTTGACTGACAGTGTAGGATATATGTATTTGACATAATACACATATATATATATATAAAGATTTCACAGTGATCTGATTCTGTATTGTCCTTTTACTACTATAACATTACTGTACTACATTTATACATGTGAAGACGAGCCGTGAGTACAGAATACTATACTGTAAATAGAAATATTAGCTAGACTAGATTGCTAGTATGTGCATATTAACAGCCTTGAATGAACCATTATTAAATAGTATTACCATAACATGATTCAATGTTAATAAATTAAGCGTATCAGCAATCACATATCAAAAAAGAAATTTCTTAGAAATATACGTTACCTATGACAAGTATCACTCGTCGCTTTGTGTAAGTTCCAGTATGAAACAGCGTGGGGGCACACCTGTGCTTATGATTTCCTGATGGTAAAAACTAATTGTATGTTGTTGTATTACTTATCAATAGATTGTTAACATTTTACAAACGTCAAACTCAAATGCAGTTACAGGTTTTTTGACCAGCGAATGTGTGCAAATGTGCATTTAATACGGCACCGGCGGCATCACATTACATTTTCATCAACAGGTTACAAACAAGTTTGTTGTAGCTATATGGGTGCTCAGGTTTTCCTGTTGTAAAATACATTTGGCCAAAATCTCAATTTATAAAATATTGCACAAGCTATTTAAGTGTAGGCTGTATATTGGCCATGACTAGATGGCAAATGCTAGACGTCTCTAGTCAGGTCCCACATGTCTCAGTCAGACATCAAATAAGTAAAATATTGCCTTTATAGACATAGCGTTTAGTACTTATTCAAACAACAATATCTTTGTTTACCCTTGCAAAACTTCGATCAGCTCCTGGCTGCTGATGTGCGGCTGCTGCGGAATTCCAGTGCATTCAGTCAAGATAGAGGGGGCGGAGTTATCAGGTTCACTGACAGTTTGAGGAGCAAACGAGATTTACACAAGTTTTTTAAGAACTTCCATTGGCTAAATATTTGTAAAACAGACAGAAAGACATAAAGGGTGACCAATAGCTTTGATTTATTGAAAAAGAAAAAAACACCACCACCCAAAAAAAGGGCACTTCAGAGTGTAAGGGCAAAACGGGCATGTGAGCCCTACTTGTGCACGTGCCTGTTGTGCCATATTCACTGTATACATTTATTCTAAATAATTTTTTTAAATTAAAATTCAAAGTCTTTCCCTTAATAAACATCAACCATATGTATGTATTTGCTTCAGGTTCAGTGCTACAAAGGTTAACTTTGGGTATGTTTTTTTAGGCATAGTTTGACAATCGTGGGCCGATCCTTAACAGGTTATATATATATACATACATGTCTTACATTATATATAGATGTAAGACATGTATATATATCCTAAAATATGAGGTTGTTAGCCATGTTTCTAGTTGACATTCCATTTTATTTGAGGCGCATGTGTACAAAGCACATAGCTTACATAATGACGTGAATTTTTTTGTTATAGCTATTGTAAAATGGAGACATTTGCTACATCCACGAGTGAGTGTCTAAGCTTTCTGTAGATATATGACATGTTATATATAAGTGTTACCATTTTATACAAGATTCGTGAATTTATCTTTTAAAACCACACATATCAAACGTGACACATTGTGGATCAGCGCTTAACACAGAGTACATTTTGTGCATTGCCCTTCGTTTTTTGCGACATAGTTTTTTCGTATTGCATAGGGGAGAAAATCAGCATGAACCTTGTTAAACTGACTTCCCTGATCAAACCTGAAGTAAGGAGCCTAGGTGTTATTATAGACTCTGACCTAAGTTTTACCAGGTACTTACAAGGTGACCAAAACATCTTACTTTCAACTCAAAAATATTGCTAAAGTTAGACCATTCATAACCCAGAAAGATGCAGAGAATCTAATCCACGCATTTGTTACAACTAGATTGGATTACTGCAACGCCCTCCTTACAGGCCTCCCAAAAAAGTATTTAGAGAAGATTCAACTCATCCAGAACTCAGCAGGGAGACTTAACAAGAACCAAGAGGCAAGAACATATTACTCCAGTTCTGAAATCATTACACTGGCTCCCAGTTTCCCACATGATTGATTGTAAGGTCCTCCTGCTTGTTTATAAAACTCTAAATGGCTCAGGACCACCCTTTTTTTACAGACTCTCTAAAATCCTATGTTCCCCAAAGGGCACTCAGATCTTCCACAGCTAACCTGCTAATGGTACAAAGTTCCACTCACAAAAAAATTGGAGATGCTGTCTTTTTTATGAATGCTCCAAAACTGTGGAACACAATACCAAAAAATATCAAAGAAACATCATCCATTGATATATTCAAAATAGCAATTTAGACCATATACTCCTTATGAAAATGTTTACTGAGGTAATAAATCAAGTATATTATGTCTCTCATTCTCAAAGACTATTACAGAAAATGAGGTATTTTGCAACCAGACGTATCGCCGCCAGCTGGAATTCAGATAGAATGCAGGTTTAAGGCACTTCCTCGTTTGCATCAATTTGCCAAATCAGATGGTCACCCTGTGTATGCAAGCAACCGCTTGTCAACATAAATGTGATTGGTTGCTTGGCCATCCCCTTTATTTTAGTATCTCTGTTTTCACACAGGAAACAAACATCTTGATATTTTTCAAGTTCAGCATGATGCATTTTAATGCCGAATTGCCTATACTTGTAAAACTGCTGATACTTTGGTTTTGTTATTGTGTTTTAATTTAATGCAGTCCTTAGCCAGCCAGAGGATCATTTTGGTTACTAAATTAATATAACTACTATAATGTAAGCTATATGAAATCCATGATACATATGTATATACCTATTTTAATATATATTTGCATTATTTCACCACTAGTATACTATGGAGGAACAAGTCTGCCAAAATAAGAAATAAATAAATAAATGAATATATGCATCAATAAAAAAATGAATACATAAAATTATAAAATTTTACATTTATTAATCAATAGTATTTCCCTATTTATTTATTTCTGGGATCATTTATATCTGTATTTTTTTATTTTTATATTAATATAGTTCCATATTCTTTTATTTCTGTATTTATTTATTTCCGTATATATTTATTTTTGTATTTCCACATCCGTAAGCTAATGAGGGGCGGGACTTGTTGTTCAGCCATAGCAAGCAAGCCGAGAGCAGGAGTTAGTAACAGACTGTGAATGTAAAAAACACAGCTAGGAACAAAACAAGGGTACAACACAGGGTTGGTTTGTAGGATAAAGGATTCTTTCACCAACCCCAAAAAGAGATGCAATGTCTCAAACAGACTGTCCTACTAACTGTGCCGACAAGTTTCTTTTGTGGCTTCATTAACTACCGTAGCTTGCTCTCTCGCTCCGTCAAACTCTTAGTTAAAAGGTGACACTGCAACATAATTTGAGTGATTATCTCCTCATTAGCTTAAGGATGTGGAAATACAGAAATAAATATATATGGAAATAAATTAATACAGAAATAAAAGAATATGGGAATATATTGATATAAAAATAAATAAATACCAAATAAATTATTACAGAAATAAATAAATAGGGAAATCATATTGACTAATACATGTATAATTTTATATTTTTATATTTTCATGTATATTGTATTGATGCATATTTTTATTGATGCATATATTTATTTATTTATTATTTTGGCAGAGTTTGTCCTCCATAAGGTCAAAATAACAATAAAGATGCCTTTTTATCAGAACTCAAATATTTGCAAAGAAAATAAATAACACAATACTAATGTTACACAATTTAGGAAGAGTACAGAAATCAATATTTGGTGGAATAATAATTGTATAATAAAAATTATCACATTCCGGAGGTATTCATGGGAGATAATTTAAGAAAAATCTGCTGTAGTTTCTTAACCCTTCCAGAGCTGTATGTATATCATAGGAATGTGCCATTTTGGAAAGCAGCTGTATCCATTGGCTGGGCCCTGGGGACCTATAGTACCTAATCACTAAGTCACGTCAGGAATTATTTTGCAATTTGCATTTAGTCTCATTGCAAATCATCTGAACAGGCCTTAGATTAATAGAATGATTGAGTGACTAGAATATATTAAATAATATTTAATAGCAATTTAGTAAATAATATTATTATATAATATAATTAATATTATAACTTGTATTTATTTATTCATTTCATACCTACACTCAATATGTTGAGACTCCTTGATTGTTTACATTCTTAGCACACTTGCTAACGCACTTGTATTTATTTTGTATTTATAATAGTAAAAATAAAGTGTTATTTTTGATGGCCCTGGCAATTATTTTTTTTCGGGATGGATGGGAGGGGCACCATTTTGAGATCTTGCCTAGGGTGCCAGATTGGCCAGAAACGCCCCAGATTACTTTACATGAACTGTACCTACTGTACTTTGAAATTGCTGCTTTTCAACTTTTGTTCATTGTAGATTTGGATGAAATAGCTTGGCAAGCTGTTAAATTTGTAAGAGCACAATGTCAAATAAATTTGCTATTAGAAGAGAACTGCAGGAACTGTTCTAATCTCTAATATTAATAATATGAATATATTTGGGATGGGGGCCTAGACATACATTTTTTCATGGGGGTCACAATTACTTGCAATGATCCACAGCAAAATTACTGAAAATGCCATGTTTACTTCTTTCACCGGTTTAATTATGAAATACAAATGCATTGTTAAAATACAACAACACTTACAATTAGGATATTAATTGAATAGGCCATATAAATAAATGACCAGGGCCCGGTTCCCCGATAATGCTCACTCTTAATGCACTAGGAAGACTCAAAAAGATATATCTTACTGAAGTTGTTTATGTTCCTAAGTGTGTTCCCCGAAGTGTCCCTTAGGAAGCTTCTTAACACGCTGCCTCGTAAGTTCGACGTTACAAAGGCGCTGTCCCAAGTGAAGGTGCTGAATTAGTTGGCATCAATTGCTCAGGAATCGATTTTTCACTTCACGCAAAAGTGCATTACGGCGTTAAGAAGGACAACACATTCTATGTAAATGAAACATTCCTCAAATTATTCCAGTAACATTTATTTTAGCATAGTTTAAGTTATCAGTAAAATATAGACTATTAATTCAATTATCAAATTGTCAGTAATGTGTTCACACGATATGTTGTGACTGGTAGATGAACAGGGTATCCCTCGCTAATCATCGACCCTCCTCACCCCGTTGTGACACTTGTCCCGCTTCTTGACGTGGGTTTAACGACTTCTAAAAATGATGTAATACACTTTTATTTCAATGGTAAGGTACTTTACAATCAGAATTGATTGGCAATCAGCTGCAGTTACTTCTGTTTAATGTGGTATTGATTGCCATTGGTTAATGTTTACAATAAATCAACCTATCTACAATGAACAGAGA
>JACXGM010026359.1:0-14910 GCA_016801145.1 Umbra pygmaea
GTACCTGGTCCCATAGGGCTATCTGACAGGCAAGCGTACCTGGTCCCATAGGGCTATCTCTCAGGCTAGCGCACCTGGTCCCATAGGGCTATCTGACAGGCTAGCGTACCTGGTCCCATAGGGCTATCTGACAGGCTAGCGTACCTGGTCCCATAGGGCTATCTGACAGGCTAGCGTACCTGGTCCCATAGGGCTATCTGTCGATGGTTCCAACGGGAGTTGCCGGTGGACAGCAGCATCTTGAGGTTCCCCAGGAACAGTACTTTGCTAGCTTTGTGGTTCTTACAGTTTGCCTCCTAAAGCAAAAACAAGTGACAAATAAACAAAAAAGTTATGAGAACATTTTTTTCACATTTACTGAATCTATATTTTAAGGGATATTTAGTGTTTAGTGTAATTAATGTCTGCTCACATCAGAAATTAAGTAGAAAGTGACTTTTGGTCCAATCTGCTTAACAGCTATGTCACATAGCCTATGTGAACATGGCTTAAGATGCTAGTAATTTTTTCTTAAATGCAGAACCCAAAGACAGCCAAAAAAATCTCTGAATGTTTTTTTTTGCCCATCAGAATCTTTAATGCGATGGGTCAAGAGATGAAGTCGCCGTTTGAATATCCTGGTGAAGAAATCACATGATACTGGGACCCTACAGTGTGGTATAAACGCCTGCATTTGTATTACATCAGTGACACATTGCGTCACGCCTTTAGGGTCTTATAGGTACAGCGGCACACCGTTAGCCATCGGTTTCTGAGTAAACATGTTATCCGAAACGTCAGCACATCCTGTGCCTTTGCAACATGATTGTGTCTCTATGTTCGTTGCAACGTCAGCCTACTAGATGGAGGGGGGGAAACTGAGGGGAAACCAGAGGAGGTGAGTCACGCGGCAGGCTGGCAGGCGGCCTGGTGCTGACCCTGGGGGTTATCGTGGGAAGCCCGGGTAGAGGTGTCAGATTTGGCTATGTGGTGCTGGAGAAGCATGAGGCCCAGAACAAGGAAGAATCCGCTCTGACTACTCCATGCAGACACTGCCCGTGTGAGAGTGGTCGTAGAGGCTAGCATGTTGAAAACGTGAGTTAAGCCGCATTTTGCAAGTTCATCACTGGGTTCAATACTTCTATTGGTCACAGATGACCCAATCACTGATGACTTTTACCACAAAAGACAGTATTGGAATACTGAGAGTGTTGTAGCTAACAACACAACAAACAACCAGTATGTCCCGTCAGGCTTAAGAGAACAAAACACAAGTCATAGAAACATTTGAAAAAACAGATCAGCATATACTTGCACACATAAGTAGACAAACACACACACACCTGTAGCAGGTTTCCAGTGCGTGGGTCTATGACACGGATCTTCTTGTCTTTACAGGAGGTGGCTAGCCTGCTGCCGTCAGTGTTGAATGACAGTGAAAGCACCACGTCAGGGTGATGGCTGATGGTCCGCACCGGGTTTTTGATCACCGCCTCCGGACATTCCAGGTTCCAGATCATCACCTGGAAGAGTGACGCATTATAAAGACACACACTGAAAACCCATTCTAAATTTACCAACAGGATGACAAAATATTTTCCGTAGAGGTGTATGTCACTATACATTGCCAGGAATGCTTATGGGTGACCAAAGTGCAAAGCATTAGAGATCATAACGTTGTTTGGCTGCATTTCAACACAATGGTTTTGCTCTTTTCTTCCTGCTAAGCATGGTTTCTGCTAAGCATTTCTCTAAGCATTTCTGCTAAGCATTTCTCCTGCTAAGCAATGGTTTTGCTCTTTTCTTCCTGCTAAGCATTATGACTATTCTGTGTTTCAAATATTTCAGTGTTTGAGAGTATGGTATGTTTGTTTGTTAGGGTCTGTGTGGGTTATCATCTGTGTATTATGTAATACACCAATAGGCCATAACATTATAACCACCTGCCTAATAATACACTCACCTAAAGGATTATTAGGAGCACCATACTAATACCGTGTTTGACCCCCTTTCGCCTTCAGAACTGCCTTAATTCTATGTGGCATTGAGTCAACAAGGTGCTGAAAGCATTCTTTAGAAATGTTGGCCCATATTGATAGGATAGCATCTTGCAGTTGATGGAGATTTGTGGGATGCACATCCAGGGCACGAAGCTCCCATTCCACCACATCCAGAAGATGCTCAATTGGGTTGAGATCTGGTGACTGTGGGGGCCATTTTAGTACAGTGAACTCATTGTCATGTTCAAGAAACCAATTTAAAATGATTCGAGCTTTGTGACATGGTGCATTATCCTGCTGGAAGTAGCTGTCGAAGGATGGGGGTGGCCATAAAGGGATGGACATGGTCAGAAACAATGCTCAGGTTGGCCGTGGCATTTAAACGATGCCCATTTGGCACTAAGGGGCCTAAAGTGTGCCAAGAAAACATCCCCCACACCATTTCACCACCACCACCAGCCTGCACAGTGGTAACAAGGCATGATGGATCCATGTTCTTATTCTGTTTACGCCAAATTCTGACTCTACCATCTGAATGTCTTAACAGAGATCGAGACTCATCAGACCAGGCAACATTTTTCCAGTCTTCAACTGTCCAATTTTGGTGTGCTCTTGCAAATTGTAGCCTCTTTTTCCTATTTGTAGTGGAGATGAGTGGTACCCGGTGGGGTCTTCTGCTGTTGTAGCCCATCCACCTCAAGGTTGTGCGTGTTGTGGCTTCACAAATGCTTTGCTGCATACCTCGGTTGTAACGAGTGGTTATTTCAGTCAAAGGTAACCTTCTATCAGCTTGAAGAAGTCGGCCCATTCTCCTCTGACCTCTAGCATCAATAATGCATTTTTGCCCACAGGACTGCCGCATACTGGATGTTTTTCCCTTTTCACACCATTCTTTGTAAACCCTTGAAATGGTTGTGCGTGAAAATCCCAGTAACTGAGCAGATTGTGAAATACTCAGACCGGCTCGTCTGGCACCAACAACCATGCCACGCTCAAAACTGCTTAAATCACCTTTCTTTCGCATTCTGACATTCAGTTTGGAGTTCAGGAGATTGTCTTGACCAGGACCACACCCCTAAATGCATTGAAGCAACTGCCATGTGATTGGTTGAGTAGATCATTGCATTAAGGAGAAATTATACAGGTGTTCCTAATAATCCTTTAGGTGAGTGTATGTAAGTCCCTTTTATGCTGCCAAAACAGCCGCCCCATTGCAATGCATTGTGTTCTGTTTTCTTTTTTTTCCCCCATTTTTCTCCCTTCCCAATTCTCACTGACCCTGTCTTGTCCGCAGCCCCGCAACTCCTTGGACAGATACGGGATGGCGAGGAGCACGGACATGGTTCATTTAAGTCCCACCACATGTCTACAAGCCGCCCGATTCTTTTCGCACTGCTCATCCAAAATGGAAGCTTTTAGTCAGATCATGTACGGGATCATTAAGTTCACCCTGTACTTCCGTGATTGAATTTACAGGCGCCCAATCTGCACACAAGGAGTCGCTGGAGAGCGACGTGGCAAGGTAGATGATTCAGCTTATCTATCCCAAATATCGGGCAATGCTATGCCGATTTGTGCTGCCCCATTCTGGAGTTTCGGGAAAAGCTGGAGAACCCATAGTCAGGCTCGAACCACTGACTATAATGACGTCTACTGTCCTGCAATGCAGCGACTTCACCCACTATGCCACCGAGACAACCAACTTTCTATCAGAACCAGCATTAACTTTTTCAGCAATTTGAGCTACAGTCTGTCAGATCAGACCACACAGCCCAGCCTATTCTCCCCACATGCATCAATGAGCCTTGGCTGCTCATGACCCTGTTGCTGGTTCACTGCTTTTCCTTCCATGAACCAGTTTTGATAGGTACTGACCACTGCAGACGAGGAATACCCCGCACAAGATCTGCAGTTTTGGAGATGTTCTTACCCAGTCGTCAAGGCATCACAATTTGGCCTTTGTCAAAGTCACAGAAATCCTTACACATGCCCATTTTCCTGCTTTTAACGCATCAACTTTGAGGACAAAATGAAGAAGCAGGAAAAATGGTCAAGCATAAAGATTTTTTAGGGATTTTGACAACGGCAACTTTGACAAGAAACTGCAGATCTTGTGGGTGGTTCCCAGTCTGCAGTGATCAGTACCTAAAAAGTTGTTGAAGGAAGGAAAAGTGGTGAACTGGCTACCGGGTCATGTGCGGCAAGGCTCATTGATGCACGTGTGGTCTGATCCAATAGATGAGCTACTGTAGCTCAAATTGCTGAAAAAGTTAATGCTGGTTCTCAGGGGCGGACTGGCCATTGGGAGGATCGGGAGTTTTCCCGACCAGCCGGTCCATTCCGGGCCGAACAGGCCGTCACATTTTACTTTGACGGCCGGTCGGACGTACTAAAACAAGTGACAGTAGGCTGAAATGTACTGGCTCTTGCATTCGCAAAACTGCGCTCTGGCCCGGCCGTCAAATCGAGAGAGAGTTCCTCTATATTCAAATGAGGAGAAACCCAGAGTGAATGATTGACGAACGTGGGAAGGGACAGATACAGTGCACGCGCACACGCGCGCGCGCCACCCCCCACCTCCGGCCGCTCCATCCAAAGTCCCGGGCCGAATTTCTGTCCTAGTCCATCCCTGCTGGTTCTGATAGAAAGGTATCAGAACACAGTGCATCACAGTTTGTTAAAATAAATATAGTGTGTTATCTGGTAGTCATAGCCAGTGTATTATGTGGTTAGTGTATGTTACCTGGTAGTCAAAGCCAGTGTATTATGTGTATAGTGTATGTAACCTGGTAGTCATAGCCGGTGTATTATGTATATTACCTGATATTCAAACCCGGAGTATTAGGTATATAGAGTACAGTATGTAACCTGGTAGTCATTGCCGGTGTATTATGTGTATAGTGTATGTTACCTGGTAGTCATAGCCAGTGTATGTTACCTGGTAGTCATAGCCAGTGTATGTTACCTGGTAGTCATAGCCAGTGTACGTTACCTGGTAGTCATAGCCAGTGTACGTTACCTGGTAGTCATAGCCAGTGTATGTTACCTGGTAGTCATAGCCAGTGTATGTTACCTGGTAGTCATAGATGGTGTATGTTACCTGGTAGTCATTGCCGGTGTATGTTACCTGGTAGTCATTGCCAGTGTATGTTACCTGGTAGTCATTGCCAGTGTATGTTACCTGGTAGTCATTGCCAGTGTATGTTACCTGGTAGTCATAGCCGGTGCTGAAGAGAACATTGTTGGCAGTAGGGTGCCACTCGACTAGGCCCACCCTACGACTGTGACCCTGCAGCTCCTTCCACGGAACAGTAAGGTTCTTTAGAATGCCATGCGGTGGGATGTCCCAAATCTTCACCTGTTAACAACACACACTTCAAAGCTTACCACTGACTACTGCTAGTTCACGCTGTCAAACCAAATCTGATGGATTTGGTAACAGACAAGAGGATAAGACAAAATACCCATAGACAACATACCTAATAAATGTTATTATATTTAGTTCAGATCATATTACTAGGGTTAGTCCAACTCATGTTACTAGATTTAGTCCAGATCATGTTACTAGGGTTAGTCCAGATCATGTTACTAGGGTTAGTCCAGATCATGTTACTAGGGTTAGTCCAGATCATGTTACTAGGGTTAGCCAGAATCATGTTACTAGGGTTAGTCCAGATCATGTTACTAGGGTTACTCCAGATCATGTTACTAGGGTTAGTCCAGATCATGTTACTAGGGTTAGTCCAGATCATGTTACTAGGGTTATTCCAGATCATGTTACTAGGGTTAGTCCAGATCATGTTACTAGGTTAGTCCAGATCATGTTACTAGGGTTAGTCCAGATTATGCTACTAGGTTAGTCAGAATCACGTTACTAGGTTAGTCCAGATCCCGTTACTAGGGTTAGTCCAGATCATGTCACTAGGGTTAGTCCAGATCATGTTACTAGAGTTAGTCCAGATCATGCTACTAGGTTTAGTCTAGATAATGTTACTAGTGTTAGTCCAAATCATGTTACTAGGGTTAGTCCAGATCATGTTACTAGGGTTAGTCCAACTCATGTTACTAGATTTAGTCCAGATCATCTTACTAGGGTTAGTCCAGATCATGTTACTAGATTTAGTCCAGATCACGTTACTAGGTTAGTCCAGATCATGTTACTAAGGTTAGTCCAGATCATGTTACTAGGGTTAGTCCAGATCATGCTACTAGGTTAGTCAGAATCACGTTACCAGGTTAGTCCAGATCCCGTTACTAGGGTTAATCCAGATCATGTCACTAGGGTTAGTCCATATCATGTTACTAGGGTTAGTCCATATCATGTTGCTGGGGTTAGTCCATATCATGTTACTATGGTTAGTCCATATCATGTTACTAGGGTTAGTCCAGATCATGCTCCTAGGGTTAGTCCAGATCATGCTCCTAGGGTTAGTCCAGATCATGTTACTAGTGTTAGTAAAACTCATGTTACTAGGTTTAGTTTAGATTATGTTACTAGTGTTAGTCCAAATCATGTTACTAGGGTTAGGTCCAGATCATGTTACTTGGGTTAGTCCAACTCATGTTACTAGATTTAGTCCAGATCATGTTACTAGGGTTAGTCCAGATCATGTTACTAGGGTTAGTCCAGATCATGTTACTAGGGTTAGTCCAGATCATGTTACTAGGGTTAGTCCAGATCATGTTACTAGGGTTAGTCCAGATCATGTTACTAGGGTTATTAATGTTAGTAGGCATGTGTGTAGTACTGACCGTTGAGTCCTCAGAACAGGAAGCTATGCAGTAATCATTAAAAGGGTTCCACTTAATGTCCAGTACGTTGCCTCTGTGGCCAGAAACTCTGGGGTGGTGAGGGTCAACTTTCCCTGTCTGGAAGAGATACAGAGCATTTCAACACTTCTGTAGAGCAGCTTCTAAAAGACAGAGAGCATTTCAACCCTACTGTATAGAGCAGCTTCTGAAAGACACAGAGCAATTCAGAACTACTCTAGAGCAGCTTCTGAAAGACGGAGCTTTATAACACAAATGTAGAGCAGCATCTGAAAGACACAGAGCAATACAACACTACTCTAGAGCAGCTTCTGAAAGACGGAGCTTTATATCACAAATGTAGAGCAGCATCTGAAAGACACAGAGCAATACAACTCTACTGTAGAGCAGCTTCTGAAGGACAAAGAGCAATACAACTACTGTAGAGCAGATTCTGAAAGACACAAAGCGTTACAACACTAATGTAGAGCAGTTTCTAAAGGACACAGAGCTATAAAACACTAGTGTAGAGCAGCTTCTGAAAGACAGAGAGCAATACAACACTATGGTAGAGCAGCTTCTGAAAGACAGAGCAACACAACACTATGGTAGAGCAGCTTCTGAAAGACAGAGCAACACAACACTACAGTAGAGCAGATTCTGAAAGACAGAGCATTACAACACTACTGTAGAGCAGTTTCTCCTGTCCTCAATCTACACACTGCATATAAACTATGATAAGGACTAATAAAAGAAAATCATGAGGTCAAACGAATACTGACACCTTCACGAAACTATTGCTTTGGGTCCAGAATTCAAAAGCTAGCAGGGTATGAGTAATGTCATGAACCACGTCTGAAGACATTCTTGCCACAGAGTAGGGATGACTCCACCTCGCAAGTCTGGGCAGGTAGCCTGTCTACCTCAGCATACCAAATTACACCTCACTGGAAGCTAAGAGGCAAGTCTAGGCAAGGCAACTTAACCTGCCTTTCACCTGTGTGAAGAACATTGAGGAGCAAAATATGAATAATATATTAAATATATTGCCTAGTGAAAACATTGGCAAGAGGATTATAGTTGGTGTTTATGGAGGAGTAAAACACTTTCATTTAGATGTTAACTCTGACACTTTCCAGATCAGTCCAGGCATAATTTTACCTGAAAAGATCAGCAACATGACAGATGAAACTATTTTTAGGGGGCTCCACAAAAAACATTACTACGAAGTCTGGTATTACAGACTCCATTTGTTTCCCTAATTACATGCATGTCAATCAGTTCAAGAATGCCGTGTCTTAGACCTACTGGAACTCAGACTTTCAATAATCACGGTATTGTCTGGAGATAAAACAGTCACAGGTGTTTACACAATGACAGATGCCTTGGTCTGCGTCTGGGGAGCAGGAAATGGGCATCGGCATAGCAATTAGAAGGTCTAGTTTTCCACAAGTTTAAACTCCTTGACGGAGCTGTAAAGAGGTGAATGAAGAGGTAAATTGTGTCATTCCTGTCAAACCCATCTGAATCAACAGTAGATTATTAGCTAGAGAGAGACCCCACAAGAAGAGAGGAAAGAAAAGTGGCAAAAGATCTTCTTGATGAATCAACGCAACTGGGGAAAAACGTGAAGCACCTAAAGTCTAAAAAACATGAAGCACCTAAAGAAGCAAGGTGTCATGGCCGCAGAGAGAAGGTAAAATATAAAGTCAAGTTGATAGAAGATCAAGGCATTGATAAGACCAATGACTGGGGAAAACGTAGTACAATGTACATCTATTTACATGAGCATGATTAACTGGTTTACATTATTTACATCCACATAGAAAACAACAATGTACATAGGGTCAATGGGATATTTTTAGATTTTGGCACTTTAAAGTAAAATGTCAAAGCTAAATACAGAAGAAAGCAGGACATCACAAACAACACTGCCAAAAACTAGCCGAAGTAAGCAACCTAAAAGAGGCACTCACAAGGCACTTGTCGACAGCTCCTCATCCCCTTGTACAGATAATCGGAGATGATGGGGGGCGTGCACATCGTTGGAGCAGCCAATTCTTTTTGCACTGTTCACCCAATGCGGAAGCCTTTAGTCAGATCACGCTGGGCATGATTACGTTCACCAACTATACTTCCGCAATTGAATTTACAATCGCCTGCTCTGGACACAGTCTAGGGCAGCACTATGCCAATTTTGTGCTGCCTCGTGCAGGAGGCCCGGAGAAAGTCAGAGAAGCCGTGGTCAGGCTCAAACCCATGACCATCATGACATAGCGAGGGGTCCAAGTGAGGGGTCCTGTATCAAATACACTCCAAGATGTGCAGGGTTATACCTCCTCAAAGGTTACTATAAAAGGTGGTATTGAAAGTTGAATCAAAATGTGGCTAGTGAATATTGATCAATATTGTTGGACAAAATCACAAACATTAGGTGTATTCCTGTAGTGCATTTGAAGCACTTGCAGATTTGGGCCAAAAATCAAATCAAGGGTAAAAGTTTCTCTTTACTCTGATTAAGACAACCTCTGTACACATTTGTTAGACATTTTTATTTTCATAAAGACTCACGTGATGGATGGACAGGACCAGGAAGGCCCCGCCCCCGGCGCATTCTGTGATGACAGCAACGAAGCACGGGTTGACGGCACAGAAATTGTTGTCATGGACACTCCGTGTGATGGGAACACCATCATAGCAGTTCTCCTTCGTGGCGGCCTTACCAAACACGTGGCGGAACTTGGAGCTGCGATACTGAGGACGCCATGTCATCTAAGATGGAGAGGGAGATTAATAGTTGAAGATTTGCACCTTAACCTCATACAGAAAGGATGAATTACATTTAGAAAACTATGTATGTTAGATATAGAAACTACATTAGAGATAGAAACAATGGTAGAAAGAGAACGACCAAAGAGATAGAAAGAGAGCAAGAGGACGATTTGTAGGTGACTGTGCCTCAGAAAACTAAAACAGTGACTTGTTGTTTTCCTGTTAACTTTTATATACAGTTGCAATCAAAATTGCAAATCAGGTTTATTTGTACAAACTTTCAACTGTTTACAATGAACAAATCAAACAAATGCAATTGAAATAGCTCAACACAATAAATGCTTCAAGTAGTTTCCCCAAATTCAACTGCACATGCAACTGATAATGACTTATCAAGTCTCAAAATTATTCAACCCCTTCATGGCAAGCATCTTTATGGCTTAGTAAAGCATCTGTATGCTGCAATCGTCTTCCTCCAGACTTACCACTGACCCATCATGGCGAAAAACCTCTGTGATTTCTTTATATGATTTTGAGCATATCAGAGCCGACTTTTCTTGTGCTTTTGGGTCAGTAGTGGTTTACGTCTTGGAGTTCTGGCATGGAAATCTTCTAAATGTACAGTATCTAGAGCATCCCTAGAGGCATCCCTGTGGAGCATCTAGGGATGCTCCACAGTATCTAGAGCATCCCTGCTCTAGATACTGTGCTCACTGAAACCTTAGTGCCTGTTGCATGAAGAAAACCACTGTAAAATCAATAATGGCATGCCCCCAGATCTTGAGAACCAGTGTGACAAATTTTGTGGGACATACAAATAAGTAAATAAAACACTATTTACATATTTCATCATTTTTCTAACCAGCCTGCCCTGTTGCCAGTTGCCCATCCCTGCTTTAGATGCATTGTCTGTAATCTGTGTTCCCACGGCTGGTTGAAAAAGGTTAACAGACCTCTGGACAGGAGAAAATTCCCAAAATCTGACGCCCTTTAACGATTGGCCAGGTGGGTGAAGACAATATGGCTAAACTTCAATGGAGACTAAAAAGTGTTGAAGGTTGGGACATGTTATATATCACTGCAAAAACACACCTCCAAAATCCAAACAATAGGTACCGAAATTAAGATGGAGTATATTTAAATAAGCAAAAACATCTGCCAGTGCACCGAGATAATCAAACCAAAAGGTAAATAATAAATTATTTTTTAAATATGATAAAAATATATAAAATAATATCCACGCGATAATTAGGCTTGTTCAGATTTGTCATTTTTGCATTGAATTTTCTGTGTCGTTTTCTCTCTCTTATTCTGTCTTTCTGCCTCTGTTGAAACTTCTGGCCAATGAACTGCTACAGCCATTCCCGCATTGACCAAGCCAGCACTCGCCCGGCTCCTAATGGGTTATTTATACATCTTTACCCACTAAATGATGTCACCCTTTTTCTTGTTGCCGTATATTTATACTTACAGTTTGCATTGCCAGGAAGAAAAATCAAGTTCAATGCAAACAGATGTATTTTGTCATAGAGCTACAGGTCATTTACAGGCAACAATGCTGTCTACTGTATATCCTTAGTCGTGGATCTATGATCAGTTTACCGTAGTGTAGTGTAACCCTAACTGTCCTCAATGGAAATGTAACACTGACCGATGATAAATGTATTTTGGGACAATTAGATTACTCTTTTGGCCTATATGTTTACTGTAATGCCCGGTTATTATCCTATGATTCCTGATGAATGGCAGTGGCAGACATGTTGGCTACGCTGGCTGGGTCCTGAAGCAGACAGCCTTCCACACATAGGCACTTAGAATATCGTTAAATTGCTTGACTGGCTGTAGTAATGATAAATAGAATGACATGCTTATACCCCCCCCCACCCCCCAATTCCCACTAACCCTGCGTTGTCGGCAGCTCATCAACTGCTTGGACAGATCTGTGGGATGGCGAGGGGCATGCACATGGTTCATCCAACCACATGTCGCCCAGCCGCAGATACAGCCTCTGTCCCCACAGAGGAAACAACAGCCTTATTTATCTTTTCATTTGCAGATAGGCCAGGGGTAGGCAACTCTGGTCCTGGGGGGCCGAAACACTTCCGATTTTTGGTTTCTCTTTCTAATAAGGGACTGGTTTATACCTGGGAAAGCAGGTGATTGCAATTAACTACTAGGTAAAATAAAGAATGTGAAGTATTTTGGCCCTCCAGCACCGGAGTTCCCTACCCCTGAGATAGGCTAATCAGTCTGTCAAGTTTGGACCAATCAGAGGAACAGGCTCAACAGGACTTGTGGGAATGCATAGAAGTTCAGATGAAACCTGATTTCCTTTTAGGTATATCGACCAGTGCATGTTGACACAATAACAAAACAGGTATGCTAATGGCCAATGACAATGCATTGATAGAACCAACCTAATTAACTAAAACAGAACTGGGTGTAGAATAAATTAAACTGGGTGAAGGACATCAAACTAAAAAGAGGGGTGTGCCACGTGACATTTTTGTGTAGTTATTTTAGTTTTTCATTGTTTTCTGCTCTTTAGAGTATACATTTTATATTTAGGAACATTCATTTAAAAAATAAATTGTATATAATTTTTTTTACAAGTGCCTAAGACTTTTGCACAGTACAGTACATACACATAATTTTCTCTGAATTAAGTAGAACTTGACCAAACAATTTGGTATCCAGGATTCTTTATTGAACTATGACATACTACATTTGAGGAATCAAAATAGTTAATATATACATCACAAAATGTACCTCTAAACCACTTTCGTTGCTTTTTTGTCAGTGAGGAATAAAACTGGGGAAATGTTCTGGTTCAAAATTATTGTGTGGCTAACAATAGGCACAGTTTATGTTCAATAAATTTTAGGCCTAGGTTACTTTAAGACATGCCCCATTAGATACAATTTTGCACCCCACAAAGCAAAACTAGCAATTAGTGCATTTTTACTGGTAATACTTCACGTGTGCTACTCATGAACATTACCAGCAACGTTACCTGCTACATCAAAAAGTAAACAAAGCACAATGAGTGTATGGACTTTACAGTTTGACTCGGCCTGCTGTCTGAGATTTGCAGGCCATAATAAATTCAGTAGGACATTTTTATATGTCAGAAGCCTTAATGCACCAGTTTTGTGGAGAAGTACACAAGGAAGGACACTGCCGTGTCACTTTCCCACACATTCCACTTTGGACAAACAGTCCATGTTCTTTGCGTAAATCATGGTGTAATTAACCTACAGTCATGGTCAAAAGTTTTGAGAATACCACAACTAATGGTCTCCAAGTTTGCTGCTTCAATGTTCTTAGATGTTTTTGTAAGTAGATACTATGGAATACTGAAATATAATTACAAGCATTCCATAAGTTTCAAAGGCTTTTATTTACATGTACCCAAAATGGACCCACCATTTTGATGTTTTGTTACTCAAGTCAATTTTTGCCATGCAAGGTGCTCCACCACGCTGGAAAAAACCTTGGTCATCACCAAACTGTTCTTGGATGGTAGGGAGAAGTTTCTCTCGGTGGATGTGTTTGTAACATTCTTTATTCATGGCTGTGTTCTTAGGCAAAATTGAGTGAGCCCACTCCCTTGGCTGAGAAGCAACCCCACACATGAATAGTCTCAGGATGCTTTACTGTTGGCATGAAACAGGACTGATGGTAGCACTCACCTTGTCTTCTCCGGACAAGATGTTTTCCGGATGGCCCAAAAAATCAGAAAGGGGATTCATTATAGAAAATTACTTTATCCCAGTCCTCAGCAGTCCAATGCCTGTATCTTTTGCAGAAAATCAGTCTGTCTCTGGTGTTAGATCTGGAGAGAAGTGGCTTCTTTGCTGCCCTTCTTGACACCAGGCCTTCCTGCAAAAGTCTTCGCCTCACTGTGCGTGGAGATGCACTCATACCTGCTGCCATTTCTAAGCAAGCTCTGCACTGGTGGTGCCCTAATCCCTCAGCTGAATCAACATTAGGAGATGGTCCTGGAGCTTGCTGGACTTTCTTGGGCACCCTGATGCCTTCTTCACAACAACTGAACCTCTCCTTGAAGTTCTTGATGATCCAATAAATGGTTGATTTAGGTGCAATTTTACTAGCAGCAATATTCTTGCCTGTGAAGCCCTTTTTGTGCAAAGCAATAATGATGGCACGTGTTTCCTTGCAAGTAACCATGGTTGACAGAGGAAGAACAAAGATTTCAAGCAACACTATCCTTTTAAAGCTTCCAGTCTGTTATTCTAACTCAATCAGCATGACAGAGTGATCTCCAGACTTGTCCTCATCAACACTCTCACCTGTTAACGAGACAATCACTGACATGATGGCAGCTGGTCCTTTTGTGGCAGGGCTGAAATGCAGTGTAAATGTTAATGGGGGATTAAGTTCATTTTCAAGGCAAAGAGGGACTTTGCTACTCATTGCAATTCATCTGATCACTCTTCATGACATTCTGGAGTATATGTAAATTGCCAGATATGAGTTTTGACCAGCCGCTCGAAGCACTTCATGATGATTGAGGTTAGTGCTACTGGGCGGTAGTCATTTAGGCAGGTGATGTGAGTTTTTTTTTGAACCGGGATAATGGTGACCTGCTTGAAGCAGGAGGGAACTGCAGTGTTAGGGAGAGGTTGAATATGGAGGTGAATACCCCCGCAAGCTGGTCGGCGCATCCTCTTAGAACACGGCCTGGAATACCATCTGGCCCTGGAGACTTCCACGGGTTCACTCTTTTGAAAGCTCTCCTTACGTCAGCCACATCCAGGGTCAGAGTGCAGTCATCTGGGTTCTCAGCCAGCTTTTCCGGGGTGATGTTGGCCACCTCAAACCGTGCGAAGAAGGTGTTGAGCTCGTCGGGGAGTGAGACGGGGGGGTGGGTGTCGCAGCTCCTTCTGCCTTTGTACTCCGTTATCTGCCGTAGTCCATTCCACATGCGTCTGGGGTCGGAGCTGTTGTAATTGGACTCCAATTTGTCCCTGTAGTCTCTATTGGCATCCCTGATGGCCTTCCGTAGATCATATCTGGCCCTCCTTAGAGCCTCCGGGTCCCCAGAGTTATAGGCAGAGGACCGTGCTACAAGCTTGGCACGGACATTACCGTTAACCCAGGGCTTTTGGTTGGGGAAGGTCTTGACATTGACCCGTGGAACGACATCATCTATGCACTTGGTGATGAATGCTGAGACAGAGTCAGTGAATTCATCAATGTTGTCACCCGCTGCAACACGGAACATTTCCCAGTCTGTAGTTTCAAAGCAGTCTTGTAGAGTAGTAATGGATTGGTCACTCCATTTTTGAATTGACCGAAAAACCGGTTTTTCCTGTTTAAGACGTTGTCTGTAGGTAGGGAGGAGAAGAATGGAGATGTGATCTGCCTTTCCAAAGGCAGGGCGGGG
>JACXGM010026360.1:0-14910 GCA_016801145.1 Umbra pygmaea
AGTCTTGATTTGAATTATTGCCCCACCCACCATAGCAACCATAAACCAATCAAATCACCTGTTACTTGACAAGCACAGTTATGACAACAGTTTGAAATCCTTTGCAGTCATTGACTCTAAATTCCAGAGGGGCTGGGACCCCCAAACCTTAACTGGCCCATTTTACCTGATGGCCCATTTTACCTGATATCACCCTACCTCTGGAGGTAAAATATGTCTTCGTTTTTTTCCTTAGAGAAGTTGCTAGAAATGACTTCTATGTGTTTTAAATAGGTAGCCTACTTATTTTTTTTGTCATTTCCACTAAGCTATTAATATTCATTATTTTTACTTTGCTTAGAGTAGGCATAAATATAACATGATGTTGTTTTCTCGTGCTTTCTCGATTCGCCAAATTCAATTTTCGCTTGTTAAAGAAACTCGCAAATGGGGAAAGTTTAAATTTAGGGAACACTCCATAAACCTTGTACAGGGGACGGTTAAGGTTAGGCAACACTCCAATGGGGTTAAGGTTAGGGTTAAGATTGGATTTAGGCACTAAATCTAAATTCTAAAGATTGAATATTAAAAATGCATGTCAATCAGTCATCCAGAAACCCTCAATTATAAACACACTTTCAGTAGCGTTGGATTTTATTCAAATTTAGCCACTCAAATAGCTATATTACAAAAAAATGTTTTATCTACCTTAATGTTTTGATATACTGCGCTAACACATTTGCTTTCATGGTGAAATATGTTGTTAGGCCTAACACTGACATAAAATGTTTCATTTCGTTAGGGTTTCTAGAAATCTATACACTGTGACTTTGTTACTCTCCAAAATAGGCTTACCAGAAAGACATTTTCGCATTGATTTTATCAGTTATCCATCATGTATAGCTAACATGTTATATTTATAATTTATAACCGTAATTAGCTAATATAAACATTTATGAAAACGAAAACTACTTGCCTATCCTTGTCAATTTCAAACACTTTACATAGGCTTCAGTATATCTTCGGCATCTCTAAAAAGATAACATAAGATTGAAAGCTACGTTTACAAAAGGTCTATCCATAGACATGCAGTAAATAATGTGTCTTGTAAAAGGGTTTCGGTCGAATGTATTTTCTTGGGACGGCTGTAGCCGCGTCCGCACATTTCAAAGTTTCATCTCTTCTGGTGACTTAAAAAAACAATTGTATGGAAAAAGTAATATAGGAAGAAAAGAAAGTAGGAGATAGTGATATATAGAGAAGTAGAGACGTTTAGAGAGGGTAAAAAAACATATTTGCTCCCTGCTGTTAGAGGTACATATTTGGAATATATGGAAAGAATGTTCTGCTTTAAGACAGTGGGGTGCTTGTCTTACGCAACACAGCGACAGTTAATAAAGATTTCTCAATGCAAAAAATAGCAGTAACATTTTTTATGCATTTCCCTTTTTTCTCTACAATTCGTTGGATTAGTCAGGCCTCAAGCACTTTCAATTATTAATTTCAGCTTCTGCCTTTCTTTAATTGCAGTTTAACAAAGTGTGATCTGATAAATTAACATCTGGAGAGTCAAGTCAAATTTATTTATAGAGCACAAGTTTAACACAACCTTCGTTGATCCAAAGTGCTTTACAGTTCAATAAAATTAATAAAAATATATTAAGGAGAAACTAGAAATGAAGTAGCAAAATCATTCAGTATCATACATAACGTAGAACACAGACTAATTTAAAATACATACACAAAATTACAGGAATGCAAGAGAGTAAAAATAGGTCTTTAAGATGGATTTAAAAGCAACCAGAGACGGAGAGGTCCTGATGTCTAAAGGTAAATTCTTCCAGAGCTTTGGGGCGACTACTGGAAAGCTCGATCTCCTTTTGATTTGCACGGATAGCGGGGGACAGATAAAAGTGACTGATCACAAGATCTTAGTGACCTAGAGGCTGTGGCCTAATAAGATCACAAATATATCTGGGGCCGAACTATGTAGACCCTTGTAGGCAAAAAGTAGTATCTGAAAGTCAACTTAAAATTTTATTGGTAGCCAATGCAATGATGCAAGAATATGATCCCTTTTCTTAGTTCCTGTTAACAATCGAGAGAGGCATTTCATAAAGCTTTTATTACTCTATTAAATGCATATGCTGTAGAGTTCTTAATTAGTATTGTATATGTGTTTGGGAGTGCACCAAGGACGGTTTAGATGGAATGTGTTCACCAACAGTAGCTAAGATTAATATTTTTTATCTCAAAGAATATCAATCACCAGTTAACCTGTGGAAAACAAACAATAGCCTGCCGAACTATGAGGAAAAAATAGTTATTACACTTTCTTTTACAAATCACGTGAATACTTATTGCTCAATTGCCTAGTCGTGATATGCTATCTGCAATGCCACTATTATACATTAATTTGCATGTATTGTAGGGCAATCGAGGAACATAGGCTAACACCAGGAAATGCCCTGTTCTATAACATTAAAGGTGTTGCGTTCAGAAGTTTATAAAGAACAGCAATAATAGGCCTGTCTTGTATGTCATTTATTTACTTTTGTGTTTATTTTTACCAGCCTATGCTACTTTTCTTTTGCCTGTCACAAATGTGCGTTTTGGTTCAATTTTGATTGAAAATATTAATAAAGTCTTTGTTTAAAAATGCAGAGCTACTTACAAGAGATTTTTGTTTCAAGGAAAAATTGAAAATATGAAATGAAGATGACCCTGCTGTTGATATTTTTATGAATAACTGACTTTTAAAAAATCATGACGATTTCCGATGTTAAACTTCAGTAGTTTCTTAGCACAATTAGCTGTCTCTGAAAATATATGTTCAAATTTTAAAACGTAATTTTCATAACACTTTTAATAATTCCGTTGGGTACTGTGATGTTTTACTGTTAGACAGTCAAAAAAAATTATTATATAGTGTTTGCATTGACAAATCGAGGTATAATAATGAGTATATAACGATTATCATGGAAAAGCAGGAAATATCACAGTAAATAAGATGTCCCTTTCTTTATTCGTTATTAATTGCACATTGTTTATGCATAGATTAACGATTTTACATTTCGCAAATCATCCGTTGTTGATATTTTGCATAAGCAACTAGTCTAACCAAAGTCATTAATTTGGGAAGCCATTTGAAATCGAAGACAGGCGTATAGCTATTTATAAAAATGTTATGCTGTAATTTAACCATGAAATAGGTGTGTTTAGAATTGTTTTAATTATTTTCCATGATTAAAAAACACTCATAATGGAGCTGTATTGTACTTTTTAATGACGATTTCTTTGATGTTTCAATGTAAAAAAATATATAATTTTCTAAACCTCTCCCTTAATTAAATTAAATTTCAACAAGAAATGCACTGAACTGTTTATTGCAGCAATACGCACTTGTCCAGAAAAGGCGTCTTTTCCCCAAAATTTCATGGATTAAGTAGCCTACCAGTATGAGCCCTCATCACAAAATAACTACTGCTTAGTCCTAGAGAGGGCGTTGCTGCCTCTTCTCCTCCCCCCGGGCTCATGGCCCTCTCTAGCGGGGAGGCTGTCCCGGGGCGTGCGCTCTTCTCTCCAGCACCCAAAAAACACAGTGAGGGCGGGGGGTGCAGCGGAAGATAGAAAATGATTATATCTCGTCGTTCATGTGAGGTGGAGGAGAGAGTTTGAGCGAGAAGGTATCCCTAAAGCTTGTCACACTTTCACTCAAACCTCAGAGTTCCTTCTTTTTACGCGCACTTAGTGATCCGTGGTACCAAACGAGGAAGATGCCCAAACCGACAGTGTGCTCCTTTCCAAGATCATGTCTGTGGCTGGCATCCGTTGCTCTGATGGTACAGTCAGCGATCTCCTCTTCTTCGACATACCGGAGACCTGCACCCGGCGGTGGTGGAAAGAGAACAGGGTTCATGGAGAGGACACTAATTCTATTGGACGTCAACACCCGAAGTCCGGTCAAAGTTCTGAACGACAACTTCCTCTCTGTACAGCTGGATCCGTCAGTAATAAAGGACGGGTGGCTGGACTTTCTGAGGTAGATTACTTTTCTAATCCCTGCGTTATGCGTATTCGTACGTTTGGATGAAATGCATTGTTTTTGTTTTTAGATTTTCAATCGGATTTAGCTGTAAACGAAGCATGATGTGATATCAGGGTTACATCATTTAAGTTTACTTTGTTAGCTTTGGCATTTGGTTCGGTGATATTCGTTATGTGCGTATTTGAGTGGGCTTACTTAATAGCAATATCGTCGAGCTTTACCAGTGGTCTGTAGTATTTTCCTATTTAAGTTAATAAACCTTTTGTAGGTTGTACAAGTTTTGTAGCTATGCAAATATAACACAATAGCCTAAATAAAAAGTAGTTCTGGAATTTCACCTTCTCACTTGTATTTATATGTGGTGTGATACCAATGTCTATTACAACAAAGAGGGGGAGAGGGTTTTTAGGTGAGGTGAGCTCACTATATAGCTTACATGTCCATGCAGGGAACAGTTTACTAGAATGAGGCCTACATGCCG
Organism: Umbra pygmaea; assembly: GCA_016801145.1. Lineage (NCBI taxonomy): Eukaryota > Metazoa > Chordata > Actinopteri > Esociformes > Umbridae > Umbra > Umbra pygmaea. Next base: position 4,509 of record JACXGM010026360.1, read on the forward strand.
CCTATGAAGCTCCCAACAGACTTTCCGTAAACATATAGGTTTCTCGTTTCCAATGAAACATACACTGTTATTCTCGGGTAAGAGAGCAAGAGGTCATATAATTATAAATTAGGATCCAAATATGAAGGGCAATGGTGCAGCCATGTTTTTATTACTCTATATCGACGTGTTTGTCGTCATTAACATGTATCTATCTGTGGAAGCATTTTGGTCAGGATATCAGCCCCGTTAAAATGTCATTTTCTTTCATGTATGTAATCGATATTCCTAAACGAACGCATACTAGATACTTTTGGTCAATAATGTTCATTCACTGTCCCAATGTTCTCTGTTAAATTTGCTCTGGCCGCAACTTTCAGCATGCACATTTTGTCTCCAACAATTTTATAATAATAATGATTATAACAATAATTTTTTAAATTATTTTAGCAATTGCTAAAACGAATATTCGCACAAATCACAAAAATCATGTCAATTGTTTGAAAAGCTCTGCCCTCTGTTTTAATTTAGGTGATATTTTGAGTGTTCATTTCAACGTAAAGACTGTACAGTCGGTCCCTATATTTTGTTTCCTATAAATTTAGTGTTCAGGTTCATACACATCGATATTTAAGTACAATTTAAATCAAGGCAATTAGATAGAATGTAATAACAAGCTAATTGATTTACTTCTTCAATTGGCATCACGGTACACTATAACAAAATACATATTCAATATAAATGAGTTCAGCTAAAATAATTAGCTACATAAAATGTCTGCATATCATCCTCATGCAATCCCAACATATTATAGGAAATGCTATAACATAACACTGTATTATGTTATAGCTTTACTACGATATGATTTCCATTTAGTCTTATTCTGACTATGCGCCTATATGCAAACACTGAATAATTGTTGCATCTGTAAATGTCATTAGGTTAATATCAGTGATTCCCACATTAGTGCTGCTAATTATTGATTATTCCGTATCCAGTCTGTTAACACAGGCGCTGAGTTGTCTTTGCTTTCTAGCTGATTATCAGTGGACTGAGATGGCCATACAGGTCATGTTTTAGCCTAATGGAAACGCTGTCAGGACCTATATGACCACTATCCTAATATAAATATGAATTGGGCTTATCAGCTTGATTAAAGGTAACCTTGTTTTTGTAATAAATGGTACAAAAACACCATCTGATTACGCTATATAGTGCCGACGCTATAGGGACCACGGCACGGCCTTCATTGTTCTGTGACATCTTAAAATGTATGAAACATCTGTACGAATTAAATAGTCCCAACGTCTATCTTTTCTGGTAAATCGGAATGTGCCGAGTTTGCAAAAAATATTACAGGTACATGTGAATAGTTATACAACTGGCGTATTGTATGTTATTATGTTGCCTTTGGTTTTATTTGTTCAATGTGAATATTGCAATGATAGCCTATATATGTTACTGTATTTAGGAATTATTTTCGAAATAATTCTCAGGTATCATTAGGCTATTTTTATATTCTTGGTGTTGTAGGACAATGTGAAATGAGGTATATAACTATAGGCCTACAACTCCAAGAATTCAAATAGCCTACTGATACTTTGGAATTATTATAATATATAATATTCTTATCAGCTCTCTGTCTCTCTGTTTAGTTCTAAGCGTTTGGTAACCCTTGCTCGAGGACTGTCTCCTGCCTATCTAAGGTTTGGCGGAAAGAGAACCGACTTTCTTCAATTCCACAACATGAAGAACCTCGCTAAGTTTAGAGGCCCCGGCCCGGACTACTACCTAAAGAACTACGAAGATGGTACGTTTTACACGTTGTTTTTCATTTTTATTGTTCACCAATTTGTAAGTTATTTATTAATTCTCTTGTTTTGTTAATTCTTTATAATTATTATTATTATTATTATTTAAATCAAATATACGTTGTTTACAATTTATATTTCCATTCAAAATATTATATTATTTCTGGTTCTAGTTCACTGGTAGATTTATGTTAATATTCTGTAGCAAAGAAATTCATACAAGCTTTATTGGCATGATAGGATAAACACTGAGCGGCCAACATTGTATGCACTGAAAACAACCGGTTATGCGTGTCTGTGTCCACCCGCAGACATAGTGCGTAGTGACATCGCCCTTGACAAGCAGAGGGGCTGTAAGCTGGCCAATCACCCGGATATGATGCTCGAACTGCAAAGAGAGAAGGCTGCTCAAATGCAGCTCGTCCTACTAAAGGAGCAGCTCTCTAACATCTATAGCAACATCACAATAACAGGTAGGCGATCACAAGCACACACTGTGCCTATACACAGCAAAATCGCTGGTGTTAAATCAACACCCTGAGTGTTAAACCCATTGGAACTATATAGACACTGAGAGTTTTAATCTAACACTCAGGATGTTGATTTAACAAGAGCAAACTATATAGACACTGAGAGTGTTAATTTAACACTCAGGGTGTTGATTTAACACCAGAGATTTTGCTGTGTATCAACACACACACACACAAAAATGTTGGTATACCTATCAACACACACACATTGGTATAGCCTAACTATCCACACACTGTTATTATTATAAACACACACACATTGCTATAACTATCAACACACACACTTTGGTATAGCATAAATATCAAAACACATGTTGTTATTACTAAAACCACACACTGTGGTATTATTATCAACACATCCACACGTTGGTATAACTATCAACACACACCTTAGTATTACAGTCAAAACATTTGTTGTACTAACACATGTTGGTACACACATGTTAATATCAACACACATGGTGTACTATCTGTACAGTATATGTTTGATTAATATCCACATGCGCATTGGTATTAATAGTAAGGTGGAAGAATGTAGCCTTAATCCTTACCCTTCACTTAACCTTAACCTTACTGTATACTATACATAACATTAGCATAAAATAATTACTTTCATTCCCCAACTGCACTCTTACTAGCTCAAATTCTAAACATAACCCCACATCTGATTCTTACTTTTCATAGTAAAGACCTGCCACATTTTACTGCTGTGAAACAGGGACACACACTCGAATCCTTTCACTTACAGTTTTTTACTGTTGTAATACAGTAACACACCCTCACAGACTTTTACTATAGAGAAATAGGAACACACAGTCACAACTTTTTATGGCTGTAAAACAGGAATAAACCTCACAGACTTTTACTACTGTTAAACAGGAACACATACAGCCTTTACTATTTTTAAACAGGAACACCTCTGTTGTCTTTAAAAATGTTAAGAAATTATTTTCTACCAATGTTTTTGCCTATTCACTGTTTCAAATATTGAATGCTTACTACTAGGTTGTGGTTGTTTCACCTAGTTTCTCACTGTAAGTCGCTCTGGATAAGAGCATCTTATGCTAAATGAATTAAATGTAAATGTAAAATGTACTGTTGTAAAACAGGAATGCACACACACACACACACACAGACTATCACTGATGTAAAAAAAACCACAGACTTTTAATGTTGTGAAACATGAACACAGACTTTTACCATTGTGAAACAGGAACATACAGTCACAGACTTTTACCGTTGTGAAACAGGAACATACACAGACTTTACCGTTGTGAAACAGGAACACACAGTCACAGAATTTTACCGTTGTGAAACAGGAACACACAGTCACAGACGTTTACGGATGTGAAACAGGAACACAGACTTTTACCATTGTGAAACAGGAACACACAGTCACAGACTTTTACCATTGTGAAACAGGAACACACAGTCACAGAATTTTACCGTTGTGAAACAGGAACACACAGTCACAGACGTTTACCGATGTGAAACAGGAACACAGACTTTTACCATTGTGAAACAGGAACACACAGTCACAGACTTTTACCATTGTGAAACAGGAACACACAGTCACAGACTTTTATCGTTGTGAAACAAGAACATACAGTCACACACTTTACTGTTGCGAAACAGGAACACACAGTCACATACTTTTACCATTGTGAAACAGGAACATACAGTCACAGACTTTTACCATTGTGAAACAGGAACATACAGACACAGACTTTTACTGTTGTGAAACAGGAACATACAATCACAGACTTTTACCGTTGTTAAACAGGAACATACAGTCACAGACTTTTACCATTGTTAAACAGGAACATACAGTCACAGACTTTTACCATTGTTAAACAGGAACATACAGTCACAGAATTTTACTGTTGTAAAACAGGAACACACAAACACAGATTTTACCGTTGTTAAACAGGAACACACAGACACAGACTTTTACCGTTGTGAAACAGGAACACACAAACACAGATTTTACCGTTGTTAAACAGGAACACACAAACACAGATTTTACCATTGTGAAACAGGAACATACAAACACAGATTTTATCGTTGTGAAACAGGAACACACAAACACAGATTTTACCATTGTGAAACAGGAACATACAAACACAGATTTTATCGTTGTGAAACAGGAACACACTCATTCAATCCAAACCTGAACCCTCACTGTAACCACTTCTACTTCACTCACATGTTTTTGAGTTGTCACTTCCCCTGTAGACTTGCATTTACTTCACCTATAGGTTTATCTGAACAAATGTTGAGTTCTAATGAGACTGGCATATCCCTAAATGTTCATTAAAGCTCACTGTGTGTTTGTTTGAGGATGGATTTTCTATACGGTGGGTTTAGTTAATATTCTGCTCAGTATTTATTATACATTATTTGGTTGCAATTAAAGAGGTAGTTTACCCAGTTTTACCAAGTTTGAAAAAGAGAGGTGTTGTTCTACGTCTATGAGTCATCATCTGTCTTTGACTATAATGGAATATGAGACTAAGAATATTATAGCATTTAAATATTTTTGGGGGGTGTGGTATTTTTTAAATAATTTTTTATTGACAGGACGATGCAGAAGCCAGGTAGGGGGAGACAGAGAGGAAGGGCACAGTCAGCCGAGCCGGTGCTTGAACCCACGTCGCCAGCGGGCATGTGTAGATTGGAGTCAGGAGCTTAGAACACTCCACCAACCACGGCACAAAATATACAAAAATTTAACAAAACATGCCAGACCCAGTCATGTTTCATTATATAGGGGATAGTGTCCTAATACTGAATAAAATAACATAAACTGTTCCAGAAATTCATAACTTCATAATTTTGTTATTGTTATGAAAAGGATTTGGTGACATTTTTATATAAAACTTTTTTATAATTGAAAATGCACAGAAGGTGTAAAATATAAAAAAAAATGGGTTAACATCCATGTTATGCTTTTGGTAAATAAAATTCCATTTTGGCAATTCAAATAAATTACTCTAATGATAGTTTGGTTTTCTGATGTAATACTCATTGTACTGCTATATTTTCCGGTAAAACGCAAAGTTAACAACCATCTATCAAAACAAAGTCTAACTCCACATACTGTTTGAGGTTATGACTTTGGATATTACAACCTGAAACAGTTGAAGAGAGCTGAGGATGGAGTTTCAGTCACCGAACCTACAATAGCTCCTACAGCTGTTAGTGATTTATTAGAAGAAAAAATTACGTGTGTCTGGTTTGTGTGTGTGTGTGTGTGCAAAGCCACCCATGTAGTAATGCCTGTCATAGGTTTGTCTTGAACAATACACTTTGCAACATACAGAGAGATACATGAAGCCATAACAGGAATATTGAATGATTGTTCAAATATTTACCCATTTAGAACTGATATGACGACAAACCATTCGACCATATTCACAATCCCTTAAGGATATTAATGTGTACATTGATGTCTTCATTATTGTCAAATCACCATACTATCCTAGGTGAATCATCTAAAATGTTTCTACTATAAAAATACACTTATCATCTATACAAAATGGAGTGGTTTGCTTTATTCTACTTTAATCTACTCTATTTCATATGGTATTTCCAGACAATTTTGTTCATTAATCGGTTTTCGGTCCATGTAGACTCCTTGTCCTCCATTTTTGTTGAAGTTCATGATAAACAGAACATCATAATTATTTTTGTGTGACTATTAATTGCTCCACTATATACAGTCACATATTACATCATTTTTCAGATGCTTTTGCTTGACTGATCAGTATGAGGAAGACATTTACAGTGTTACTGTGTCCATCATCAGCTGTGTGATCTCAACAGGCCTCTAACGCACGTGTCATAACATGGTCTGGCTGCTCCCATCTTCTGTCACTGTGGAGACTCATGGAAGAAAACAATGTGTTCATGTTTAGTAGCACTGGAACTTCAGACAACTATTTGTTCATGTTTAGGAGCACCAGAGTTTCAGACAACCATTTGTTTGTGTTTAGAAGCACTGGAGCTTCAGACAAGCATTTGTTCATGTTTAGGAGCACTGGAGCTTCAGACAACCAATTGTTCGTGTTAAAGGAGCACTGGAGCTTCAGACAACCATTTGTTCGTGATTAGGAGCACTGGAGTTTCAGACAACCATTTGTTCATGTTTAGGAGCACAGGAGCTTCAGACAACCATTTGTTTGTGTTTAGGAGCACTGGAGTTTCAGACAACCATTTGTTCATGTTTAGGAGCACAGGAGTTTCAGACAACCAGTTGTTTGTGTTTAGGAGCACTGGAGCTTCAGACAACCATTTGTTCGTGTTTAGGAGCACTGGAGCTTCAGACAACCATTTGTTTGTGTTTAGGAGCACTGGAGCTTCAGTTCACATGTTCAAGAACTGACCTTGGTACTGCATCCGCTCTTTCCCTGCTGGTAACACTCACAGAGATGGGCATAAATATAGTAATAGATCACTTTTCTGGATTTGGCTGAGTTCACAAATTTTGGGAAGTTCCTCAGTAAGACCCTAATGACCAGGTAAAACAAGTTCATAACTTATCATTGATCTATTAAAAATTAAAACCATCAATTGGAACAATTGGAAACATTCTAAAATTACAGAACTTAATTTACCTGGTCATTAGGGTCATACTGAGGAACTTCCCAAAAATTGTGAACTCAGCCCAACCCAGAAAAGTAATCTATTACTGTATTTATGCCCATCTCTGGTAACACTCATGTTGTTGTTAGAATGTGCTCACATTAATATCTTCAGCTCCACTTCCAGTGTTCTTCTTGCTTCATACAAAGTCGGCTCTGCTCTATTCCACTACAGGCCTAAATTTGGTTTGTGATTTTGCATCTCAGGGTTTTCATAATTCTTCAGTGCAATATAAGTTTGAAAATAAGATACTGGACAAAGGTGATTTGATCGATAACATTTTCTCCTTTATATTAATGAATAAATAGCATCAGGATACAAATTCCCCAAGATAATGTAACACCTTCAGTGAGATAAGGTAATGACACAGGGATAGTTATGATGTAGAGTTACTGACAGAGTAAATGATAGCAATAATGAAAGAGAGGTAATGCCATGGAGGTACTTACATAAAGGCAATTTCAATAGAGGTAATGACAGAGGAAATGTTAGAAGTAATTATATAAAGGTAATGTTAGAGGTAATTAGATAGAGGTAATGCAAGAGAGTTAATGTAATAGAGGTTATGTAACATAGATAATGTAATAGAGGTAATGCTGTATGTACACTGCTCCAAAAATTTAAAGGAACAGGCAAGTCCTTATTCTTCCTGACTGATTCTTCTTCAGTTTAGCATTTTGCTAGTGTCCTTGTCACTACTGGTAGCATGAGGTGGTACCTGCAGCCTTTTCAAGTTGCAGTTAGTGTAGGTACTCCAGGATGGCACATCCATACATGCCATCGCAAGGTTTGTTGTCTCTCCTAGTACAGTCTCAAGAACACGGAGGAGATGAGATGGACCAATACACAAGTAGACATGGACAGGTCCGTAGAAGGACATCAACTCAGCAACAGGACAAGTATCTACTCCTTTGTGTGAGGAGGAACAGGAGGAGCACTGCCAGAGCCCCACAAAATGACCTCCAGCGGGCTACTGGTGTGAATGTTTCTGACACTGGTGCAGTGAGCCCTGGGTTCCTCCGGGTGCAGGACATTGCTTGGCCTCATGTGGCCAGAGTGTGTAGGCAGTTCCTGGATGATGAAGGCATTGATGCCATTGACTGGCCCTCACGTTCCCCAGATCTGAATCCAATTGAGAGCCTCTGGGACGTTATATATTGGTGCATTCGACGCCGCCAAGTAGGACCTCACTGATGCCCTGATCCAGGTCTGGGAGGAGATCCCCCAGGACACCATCTGCCATCTAGTCAGGAGCATGCCCAGACGTTGTATATGTATAAAAAAATAAGGGAACATTCAAACCACACATTGGGTCTCGGTGACCGAAATATATTAAAGTCTTGATCTTTAATATAATCAAGCCCTTTTGCAACCCTCATGGAGTCTCTTTCTGACAGTTTGGTCAGCAACATGCACACCATTAGCCCACCGGAGGTATTTGGTTTGGGCTCTGGCAGTGCTCCTCCTGTTCCTCCTCACACAAAGATACAGATACCGGTCCATCTGCTGGGTTGATGCCTTTCTAAATTCCAGTCCAGGTCTCCTTGTATAACAACCTGTCTTCTGGTGTCTCCTCCAAGCTCTTGAGACTGTACTGGGAGACCCAGCATACCTTCTTGTGACGGCACATATGGATGTGCCATCCTGGAGGAGCTGGACTACCTGTGCAAACTGAATGAACTGCAGGCACCACCTCGTGCTACCAGTAGTGACAAAATGCAAAATTGCAAAACTGAAGAATCAGTCAGGAAGGATAAGGAGAGAGCAATTGTCTGTGGCCACCACCTGCAAAACCATTCCCTTTATAGAGGTTGTCTTGCTGTTGTCTCTACAGTGCACCTGTTGTCACTTTTGCACCAAAACAGGTGACATTGATTAACAATAGCTTATGTTTCGTAACTGGAAAGATTGATATCCCTGAAGTTTCATTGTCTTGGTGTTATACTGTGATGATTGTGTGTACTTTTCATTTATTTAAGCAGTGTATATACAGTATAATGATCCATATATGTACATCTATGTACATACACAGATAGGTGGTGGAGGGGTTAGTGTTATTGTTACTGTCCATGATTGCCAGATCAGATCAGTATTTAAAAAGCTTATTGACAATCAACCTAATGTGATTTCTGCAGCTACGTTTGTAATTGTGATTTAGTTACTTCAAAGTAACAGTCATTTTCCATATGTTATTTTGATCACAATTTACTGTATATGTACTGTACACAGTCCCCGGATAGCCACCGCATGTATCCAGCACTGTGTACACTGTATGTGTGTGTATGTGTGCCTGCGTATGTGTGTGTGTTGGTATTGACCAGGTGCCATGGCTTTCTTTATTTCACAAAGTCGAAGCGGAGAAGAAGAAAGGCTAAGCATTATTCGCCCTGGTGATTTAAGGTTAAGATCCCATTTTCCTTGAGCAGATAAAGGAGAATTTTGGGTGATTTCAAAACGTAGCTCTGTTCTTTGAATATCTGAAGTGCTGTCAGTAGCGTTAATAACTCAAACAATCTGTATTGCCAAAACCGTGTTTACCTCCAGCTCCAATTTACAACCATTACGCATTTACGGGGCAAGTTTTAAAACGTGCTTTGAGCCTCTAAACATGTTCAAAATGTCATTACTAGTGCATAGCCATGTGCAGTGATTCCTTATAGTGAACACAGCGAATTTGGACAAATAATTCAGTGTACATACCTCTGTTTATTTCCCATTTTCCAGTGAAGTCCACACCAGTCGATTGTCGAAGTCATACAATGCAGTATTCCAAAAACGATTTCCTGTGGTTATGTCCATATAATGTAGCAAGTCCGCCAGGTAACCTGACAGCCCTTCTTTGGCAGCTTTGGCAACATAGTCCCTTTAACAGAACCCTTATTGGTTACAAACAGAACTCGTTCCACTATGGAAACTAAGATGAGACATCCAAAAAACACTCTTGGAACCCTTTTTTTGTTAAAGCTTATCTGAAAAGTCTCTTTCCTTCAGGCTTTGTGCTTGGACGTAGTGTCCATGGTTGAACTACTTACTACTTCCAAGATCTAAAAACACTTCCTCCTCACTACCAGAAAACAATTATCAGTTCAGTGACTATGCCTATGCGTTACATATTTATGTTTATTTTCTTCCACCAGGGATTCTTCCATCAGCTTTTCCTCCATCGTTATAAAAATCTTTTGCTAGCGTTATACAGTATATTTCGAACACAAAAATCTTTACCATGCACCTGGTACTTTTTTCAGACTGTCTTGGGTTCGATTTGTGCTTCTTCCCGCCAACATGCGTTCTGACCAATGATTTGATACATCAAACGCATCACTTCCTGTGCTTCTTCCCGCCAACATGCGTTCTGACCAATGATTTGATACATCAAACGCATCACTTCCTGTGCTTCTTCCCGCCAACATGCGTTCTGACCAATGATTTGATACATCA